>JALJCO010007170.1:0-147847 GCA_023101725.1 Atherinomorus stipes | reverse complement strand
GATTCTCTGCTGGAACCACTGATGGACCCAGACCCAGAAACCTGTGAACCCAGTTCACCCTGAAATCCACAAAAGCAGGTAAAAGCTCCATCATGCAGAGAAGAAACCGTACGAGACCAGGATCCAGAACCACCACCGTCCATCTGGACCAAATACAGGATCCAGAACCACCACCGTCCATCTGGACCACATACAGGATCCAGAACCACCACCATCCATCTGGACCACATACGGGATCCAGAACCACCACCATCCATCTGGACCACATACAGGATCCAGAACCACCACCATCCATCTGGACCACATACAGGATCCAGAACCACCACCATCCACCTTCTCTGAACCACATACAGGATCCAGAACCACCACCATCCATCTGGACCACATACAGGATCCAGAACCACCACCATCCATCTGGACCACATACAGGATCCAGAACCACCACCATCCATCTGGACCACATACAGGATCCAGAACCACCACCATCCATCTGGACCACATACAGGATCCAGAACCACCACTATCCATCTGGACCACATACAGGATCCAGAACCACCACCATCCATCTGGACCACATACAGGATCCAGAACACCACCATCCATCTGGACCAAATACAGGATCCAGAACCACCACCATCCATCTGGACCACATACGGGATCCAGAACCACCACCATCCATCTGGACCACATATGGGATCCAGAACCACCACCATCCATCTGGACCAAATACGGGACCCAGAACCACCACCATCCATCTGGACCACATACGGGATCCAGAACCACCACCATCCATCTGGACCACATACAGGATCCAGAACCACCACCATCCATCTGGACCAAATACAGGATCCAGAACCACCACCATCCATCTGGACCACATACGGGATCCAGAACCACCACCATCCATCTTCTCTGAACCACATACAGGATCCAGAACCACCACCATCCATCTGGACCACATACAGGATCCAGAACCACCACCATCCATCTGGACCACATACAGGATCCAGAACCACCACCATTCATCTTCTCTGAACCACATACAGGATCCAGAACCACCACCATCCATCTGGACCACATACAGGATCCAGAACCACCACCATCCATCTGGACCACATAAGGGATCCAGAACCACCACCATCCATCTTCTCTGAACCACATACAGGATCCAGAACCACCACCATCCATCTGGACCACATACAGGATCCAGAACCACCACCATCCATCTGGACCAAATACAGGATCCAGAACCACCACCATCAATCTGGACCACATACAGGATCCAGAACCACCACCATCCATCTGGACCAAATACAGGATCCAGAACCACCACCATCCATCTGGACCACATACAGGATCCAGAACCACCACCATCCATCTGGACCACATACAGGATCCAGAACCACCACCATCCATCTGGACCACATACAGGATCCAGAACCACCACCATCCATCTGGACCAAATACAGGATCCAGAACCACCACCATCCATCTGGACCACATACGGGATCCAGAACCACCACCATCCATCTGGACCACATACAGGATCCAGAACCACCACCATCCATCTGGACCACATACAGGATCCAGAACCACCACCATCCATCTGGACCACATACAGGACCCAGAACCACCACCATCCATCTGGACCACATACAGGATCCAGAACCACCACCATCCGTCTGGACCACATACAGGATCCAGAACCACCACCATCCATCTGGACCAAATACAGGATCCAGAACCACCACCATCCATCTGGACCACATACAGGATCCAGAACCACCACCATCCGTCTTCTCTGGACCACATACAGGATCCAGAACCACCACCATCCATCTGGACCACATACAGGATCCAGAACCACCACCATCCATCTGGACCACATACAGGATCCAGAACCACCACCATCCATCTTCTCTGGACCACATACAGGATCCAGAACCACCACCATCCATCTGGACCACATACAGGATCCAGAACCACCACCATCCATCTGGACCACATACAGGATCCAGAACCACCACCATCCATCTGGACCACATACAGGATCCAGAACCACCACCATCCATCTGGACCACATACAGGATCCAGAACCACCACCATCCATCTGGACCAAATACAGGATCCAGAACCACCACCATCCATCTGGACCACATACAGGATCCAGAACCACCACCATCCATCTGGACCAAATACAGGATCCAGAACCACCACCATCCATCTGGACCACATACAGGATCCAGAACCACCACCATCCATCTGGACCACATACAGGATCCAGAACCACCACCATCCATCTGGACCACATACAGGATCCAGAACCACCACCATCCATCTGGACCACATACAGGATCCAGAACCACCACCATCCATCTGGACCACATACAGGATCCAGAACCACCACCATCCATCTGGACCACATACAGGATCCAGAACCACCACCATCCATCTGGACCACATACAGGATCCAGAACCACCACCATCCATCTGGACCACATACAGGATCCAGAACCACCACCATCCATCTGGACCACATACAGGATCCAGAACCACCACCATCCATCTGGATCAAATACAGGATCCAGAACCACCACCATCCATCTGGACCACATACAAGATCCAGAACCACCACCATCCATCTTCTCTGGACCAAAGTTCATCTAAAATCATCTAAAGAGCATCCAGCTGTTATCAGTGGACAGTTGAAAAGCTGCATGTCTGATGGGATGGGGTTGCTATGGCGACGGCAGCTTCCACATCTGTGAAACTTCATCAATGCTGGAAAGTCCACGGAGGTTTTAGAGCAAAACCTGCTCACATCCAGACAACGTCTCTTACAGCAAGACCTGGACCACATACTGGATCCATCACAGCAAGACCTGGACCACATACTGGATCCATCACAGCAAGACCTGGACCACATACTGGATCCATCACAGCAAGACCTGGACCACATACTGGATCCATCACAGCAAGACCTGGACCACATACTGGATCTATCACAGCAAGACCTGGACCACATACTGGATCCATCACAGCAAGACCTGGACCACATACTGGATCCATCACAGCAAGACCTGGACCACATACTGGATCCATTACAGCAAGACCTGGACCACATACTGGATCCATCACAGCAGCATGGCTGGAAACAGGAGGAGAGTCTGGATGCTGAACTGGTCTACCTGCAGTCCAGATCTGGTCCAGGACTGTTGAGCAGCTAGAATCCTGCATCAGACCAGAATGGGAGAACATTCCTCTCCTAAAACTCCACAAACTGGTCTCCTCACTTCCCAGATGTTTACAGACAGTTGTTAAAAGAAGAGGGGGGGTTACATCATCACCCTGGAGCTCCGTTTTACAGACGTGTTGCTGCCATCAGAGTCACAATCAGCTCATAGTTTCAATTTAATTGTAAAATATCTCAGTTTCTTAATCTGACATGCTGTTTATGTTCTTCTGGGAATCAAATGTGTTCATGAGATTTGCTTCTTACATTCTGGTTTTCTTTGTCTTCCATTTCACAAAACATCACAACTAGTTTTAGAATTGGGGTAAAACATAACTATGTGGCCAGGTGGACACACACCGTCAAAACGAAAACACACACACTGAAACGGCCAAAACTGCTCAGTCTGGAGAGCCGCTGCACATCGCTGTAACATCACACTTCCCAGTCCAACCACAGGCGCAGGGATGAACGGTGAACACCGTGACCACAGACCGATGGAAAGACTGACGGGAGCAAAAACTAACAAACAAGCTCTGTTCTGCAGGTTTGCTTTACTTTAACAGTTTAACTGAAGCATTAACCAGTTAGATGGAAGCCATCCCGCTGTCCATGGTGCTGAAGTGGGTCAGCAGGTCAGGATTATACTCAACTGTCATGAGCTTGTTTGGAGTGTTTATTTCAATGATTCCTAATTAGAAAATGCAGTGCAAGTAAACATGATTGATTTACTGTAATGTGATAATAAATGTCAGGAAATGATTTATGCTCACACCTTCTTCCAACCCTCTCACACCAAACCAGAGCATCGACTTCGTCTTTCAGTCCGTATGTGAAACCTGATGGCTTGTAAATGGACTTTTAACCTTTTATTACATTTAAAAGAACCCATCTGTACTTGTGTGACTTTAATTTGGTCTTTCATGTCCTACTGTTGTTCTGAAGCTTGTGAACTAACACAGTCGAGTGAAGTGATGCAACAGATCACTGTGAGACTGAAACAAACATCATTACCAGTACTTGCATCAAGAGTAGCTTTAAACAACCCTCATGTGACTTTAGGACTTTTTAAAATCACTTTTTAGGACTTTTCAGAAGTTGCAGCACCAAGATGAGCAGTCATCTGGCAGTTTGACTTGGATCCTGGCTTTCCCAAACTACATGCAAAAGTGTCCCAGAGCCGGAGACTGAACTCCATGTTAACGCCAATGTGCTTGTGAAAGCATCTGTTGTGTAAAATGCTATATAAGTAGCTACAATCACATCATTTACGAATGTATTTCTAGGCTATGTAATTTGTTAAGTTAACTTGCTAATTTCTAACATTTATTCAGCTAAAAGCGCATTTGTAAACAGTAAACAATAAACAGATGGTTGGAAGTGATCGCTTTGTAACTTTGCCAAAACTAGCTGCCATGGATACACGAATGACATAAACCAATACATTCTCGCCTTCCAGCAACATTTGAACCATCAACCGGCAGGCAAACAGGCGTGTGAACTGCATTTACTGCTCTGGGCGTAATGTTGTTGATATCACGCTAGACTTTCCCGACAGCACTTGAAGGCAACCTAAATCTGCGTCCAGTAAGCCTCGGAGGGCGCAGAGGAGGGAAAAGGTCAGTGCGACAATCTCCCGCCCCGATGTCAATCCACAACGACCGCAGGTTCTTCTCTCTCTCTCTCTCTCTCTCTAAACTCGTTACTTGACAGCAGTTTTGTTTGTTTCCCGCCGTCTCTCTCTCTCTCTCTCTCTCTCTCTCTCTCTCTCCTCCCGCTTTACTTCTGCACCGCCACACAACAATTAACCACTAAGTCTCTAGTTAACAGCTGCAGGAGATTAGTGGAGTATCGCTTCTGAAGTTTGTGTTTTTCAGGGTCTAATCCGATGGAAATCCTCCCCCCACCTTCCCTCCCCCTTGATTTAACGGCGGTGTCTACATGATAAAAACAGAAAACACTCCAGCCATGCCCTCGTTAAACACTTCAATTACCAAACAGAAGCTCGCGGGCAGCGTTTAAGTTGCGGAGAAAAGCGCAGAAACAGGAGCCAGAAGAGAATCAGCCTCATGAATAAAGATGCGCTCTTACCTGAGAAAGACCGTCTCTCCTTGTCGGACGGTGATGTTGTCCATCACTTTGTTGTCGGACTGAGAATCCCCTTGGCTGCGGACCGGCAACCCTGCAGGCATGAGAAGCAAAATCCTCAGAGAGACAAGAACTGTGCATTTGGAAAAAGCGACAAAGTATCTCCGGAAAGGCATCGTCTGCAGTCCTCAGACGCGAAAAAGAAAAAAAAATCCCTCAGCGAGACAATGAGGCGTCTCCTAAACACTCCGGAGATTATTTTACCCCCAGTTCATTAGTCTTAATCCAAATCTTCTGACCAGGTAGTCGCGGTGCAGAGGGAGCGACACCCGACTCCAGCTGGCTGCTACTGTCTGAAGAGCCAGTTTACTGCTGCTTTAAAGGAATAAAAAGAATAACCACAATAAAAATAACCCAACGCTGGTGGTGGTTTCACTCCAGATAGAAAAACAGAAATCCCTTCATGCGCGTTTCAGACCTGCCGGACACGAAAGAGCGAGACGACCAATGAAAATACGCGGAGTCATATTTTGAAAGACACAGAGGGAGATGACAAGTTTGGGATTTGCATGAGTTGTTGGAGAGCTCTCTCTCTCCTCTCCCTCTCTCTCTCTCTCTGTCATTTGTTGTCCGGCTCTTGTTGGATATTTTTCGTTACTTCAGAAGATAGATAGAGAGAGAAAGAAATTTAGAAAGAACGAAGCAACCCCCTTACATGGACATCAAATATCAACCAACCTTCATTATTTAACAACTTATTGCCAACTAACCTACAGCAGCTCTTCAAAATAAAAGAAAGAGCTCATAATTGGAGATTATCAGCTTCCTGTTCCTGTTTCCGGAACTTGTCACATTTAAGCGTTTCCTCTTCCGGACCAGTTCAACAGTAGCTGAATCCAATGTCACTGCTCTGTTCCACTTTGTAAATCAAATAAACGCCAACCCTACTTAAGTTTTTATGGATTCCCGACTGAAGCGCTGCTAAGGAAGAAGTGGATCAAAGCAATTCGCCGGGATGAAGGGACGAACTTTATAAAAAAACAAGGAAGCACATTTGTAGCTGGCATGTCAATGATGCAGCCACATTATAGCTAGCGTTAGCAGGCTAGCGTTAGCAGGCTAGCGTTTGCTGACGTGCCTAACTTTGCGCGTCTGAAAACACAAAAGCATCTGAAAATCGGGTCTGCACCCCCCCGTTTCCAGCTGAACAACTGGGGACTGCCAAGAAAGCAGACCGCTTATAAAAGTCTACAAACTTCATAATAAAACAAGGTAGCACGTTTGTTTGTAGCCGGTGAGACACTACAGCTAGCGTTAGCAGGCTAGTGTTCGCTGATGTGCTCAACAGTGCGTTTGAAAACACACAAGCATCTGGAAATCAGATCTTAGACCTTTATTATCGATAAAGCAATAGGCAAAAAAAAAAATTGGCGTATGCCATGACGTTCACCCAGTGGATGTGACGTGCAGCTGCTGCTATGTGAGGAGACGATGTCCTCGTCTGATACACAAAATCTGTGAAAATGCTCTTTTATAAGCGTCTCCTTTCTTGGTAGACCCCAGTTGATCCACTGGAAACGGGAGGGCACAGACCCCATTTTCAGATGCTTGTGTGTTTTCAGACGCACAAAGTTAGGCATGCTAGCAAACACTAGCCCGCTAACGCTAGCTGTCAGCATCATTGAAGTGCCGGCTACAAACAAACGTGTTTTATTATAATATATAACTAATTCCTTAGCATCGCTTCATTCGGGAATCCATGAAAATTTAAGTAGGGTTGGCGTTTATTCAGTTTACGAAGTGGAACGGAGCAGTAAAGTTGGCTTCTGCTACTGTTGAACTGGCCCTGAAGAGGAAGCGGTTAAATGTGACAAGTTCCGGAAACAGGAACAGGAAGCATGATAATCCCCTATTTGAGACCGGCGGGCGCCCGCGCCTTCCCCGGCCCCCGGTTGTCCGGCCTCCCCCCCCCCTTCCTCTCTCCCCCCTGATCCCTCTCCTCTCCTTCCCCTCCTTGGTTTGGCCGTTCCCCCCCCTCCCCCCCCGTATGCAAATTTGATCAAACCTTAAGTTCGAACTACTCGTGGAAGTTTTTGTCTGTCTGTGGGGCTAAACTTTGGAACAAACTGGAAATACAACACAAGCAATGTCAAAATATTCATAGATATAAACTGTTATATAAATATATGGTTTGGTCACAATATACAGTATAGAGAATGGGTCTTGAATCCATGTCGGCTCTAGCTGTAAATGGTAATGAAACAAAAAGATTACCATTTATAGCTGAACAATTATCGCTTTTGCAATTAAATTGCAATTTTGCAATCGCGCCATCATCTGGTCACATGAAGTAAGCAGCAAGTGGTCCTGCTGAAGAACACGCATATTCACAATCAGCACCTTGAAACAACAAGAGCAACGGCGTCTGGCCAAGAACTGTCACTGAAAGTATAACTTCTGCAGATATCTTCTGCTATCAGCTGCGTGGGATGATTTTGGTTTCTGGAAAAATGACAAAGAACAGCATCAGGAATTGTGCTGAACTTGCCTCGCAAAAACTGCTGCTTCACGTAGCAACACAACAAACTTGTTTCAACATTTAAAGCAGGGGTGGGGAACCTTGGCCCTCATCCTGCAGGTCCCCCACGTGTCCTCGCTCCGACACACCTGATTTAAATCAATGAGTCTCTGTGCAGATCTTGATTGGCTGTTGGACACCAGCCCCTCAGGACCAGGGTTCCCCACCGCTGATTTAAAGCATCATCACAGAGTGATCACCAATATTTTAAGTAGAATGAACGAACAAACTGTGAGTTCAGAGTTAACTCTCCGTTAGTTATTGGGGGGTTTTCTGCAGCTCGCTACCCAGACACCAACAAACTGCAAAGGAAGGGCAACTCAGCTAAATATCTGTCAAAGGAATCAAAGTGATACAGAAAGTTTACCGGTGAGCAAATGCACGTTTAAACTCCTGGAAATGCGGTCCAGGTTAAAAAAAAAAAAAAAAAAAAAAAAAAATTCTTGCCTTCTGGAAGGATTTATTGGTTTATTCATGTTTCTGTTACACTGAACTGATTGCCTCCCTGTTTTTCATGGGGAAATACTGCATGGAAAACACATGAAAAAAAATTGCATTTTAGATCACAATTGCAATATTGGTTAAAAATTTTTTTTAATTAAATCGCAATTAGATTTTTTTCCACAATTGTTCAGCCCTATTACCATTGTTGCTATATTGTGCATTGACTACCAGTGAGAATTATTTTCTTTTTTTATGGGCTTTTACCACCATTGTTGGTATGGAATTATTGTTGCAATGTAGTGGTTATTTGTTGCCGATGGCAACGCCATGATGATCCTAGCTTGAGTTATTTAATACAAATTCCTGTTTTTCTATGGTTTATTGCTCCAAATATGGTCAATAGTTCGTTTTCCCTACTGATTTTGAAGGAAGCATGATTCTTGTGATTCATATGGAGAAATGGGGGGGGGGGGATAAATTTATTCGTGCTCCCTTTCATTTCAGGCATGTTAAATATATTTAGTTTTGTTACATAACTGTGGCCATAACTGTGTTGTTTTCTTGTTTACTTGTGATAAGATGATCAACTATGTAAGTGGTCATCTTCTTGTGTTCTATGAAAATATAAAAATATATTGCCTGAAATTAACAAATAAAAAAATAATTTGAAAAAAAAAGATCTTTGGTTCCTGAAAACTGTGTTGAAATTAGCTGATAGTTTTAAGAAGAAAATTGAGGCTTGTGCCAATTTATCATACAGGCTGTCGCGTAAGAATCTCATACATGCCAATAACATTCAATATTTATGTTTTAGTTAATATCTTTCATTTGTTTTGCACAAAACTTGTCAGTTACTACGTCTTTTCATCTCTAAATGGAGAAAATGTTTTAAAAAATCTTGAATTTTGAATCCTGAGTCCAGACCAGCAAAAACTAAGCTCATTAAAGTAACATTATGCAACTTTCTGAGCCTAAAACTTTGTAATTCTGACAAGCTTTTACGGCAAAGTGACATTCATTATGTACATCCCTGAAGCTGTTGATGTCCGGCAGCATTCCGACGCGACAGCACCGAACAACTCTGTTCCAGCCTGGAAAATCACTTTCCAGCTCAGTTTTGTTTTACACACCGCGCTAGCAACTAGATATCAACACACTGGCTGTTCTGAATGTGCTCTGGGGCTGAATCAGTCAAGTAAGCAACAAAACATCAAAATATGAAGAGAAGAAAAGAAAAAGATGAAGGGAAAGTCAACAATGTGGCGCTTTAAAGAAGAAGTGCAGATTTTTGGGAGGATTTTCTCAGTGAGGCGCCCCCTAACGAAGGCTAATTCAACTTCCATTTTGTGTCTCACTTTTACACTGAGCTCTTTGCAGTCGGTAAAAGTCAGTCCGCAGTTGACTCCTGCTTTTTTTTTTCCTCAGCCCCAAGAGATACTGCAGGGCAACAACAGCTTAATGAATGTGCATTATGAATGTCAGTGTACCATCCAAACAAGTCAGAATCAGAGTTTGTGTTAGAAAATGATGCAGTATTACTCCAATATGGCTGTAATATGTGAATTATTTCAGAAAATATGATTTAATAACAAAAAAGAATATTTTTGCAGCAATTATGTTCTGGTTTAACGAGCATATAAATATTTATTCATTTATTTATGACAATGTTCTGCAAGGAAACCCTGCAAACATGCATGTTTGGTGGCATAAGCTGCCCAAGTCTCTGCAGAGCGGTGCGGTGGCAGCAGCCTGCCCTGCAGTAGCAGCCTCCCTCAGCAGGACAGCTTAGAAATGCCTCAAAGAACACCACAAAGTGTCTGAGGTGTTCACTCGGCCGCCAGATTCCCCAGATACCAATCTGATGGGAACTGTGGGAAGCTAGCCACAGCCACAAAGATCTGACCCAACAACTCACAGAGCCCAAAAAACCCATTTCTAACGTCCCAGAAACGTTTTTTGGTGCCCTGATATAAAAGTGAACATTTTAGCAGCTTGGAGACAACCTACATGGTAACAGAGCAAGGCTGCCATGAAACATAACTAAATATATGACTTTAACCTGCATGTTTCAATGTTTTAGCCATTCCACAATAAAGGCTTTTAAATTTTTATATTCTAAGAGAGTGCCGTGGACCTTTGCTTTCTTTGAGAACTAAACAAAACATTATTTATCTGTGATTTATCATTACTTTAACGCAGTGTTTCTTAATTCCAGTCCTCAGGACCCACTGTCCTGCAAAACTTCCAGGCAACCCTGCTTTCACACACATGAATCCAATGAATGGCTGGTTAACACACTGCAAAGAACTTGATGAGAAGGTTCATTCATCTGAATCAGGTGTGTTGAAGTAGGAACACATCAAAGCTATGCAGGGCGGTGGGTCCTGAGGACCGGAACTGAGAAAGACTGATTTAACGTCATCAACTGCTCAAATAACAGGTGATGTTGCAGAGAATGAGAAGAAGAAATATATTCACATGAACATAGTGCGACAAAAGTTGTAACTAGTTATAACGTATGTGTTCAGGATCAAAATCTTGCTGCTTTAGTGGAAATCTTATGCAAGTCATGTCTATAGGGGGTGATTTAACCCTTAAAACTCCTCTAGATCGCTAGTGCCCTCAAGTGCTGTCACTTATTAAGGGCACGGTCTCATGGTTTTCCTCAAACGAACTGCACTTGAACGATCTGGATTCTGGCAGCAGGGGTCCGACAACTCTGCTCGGTCTCATGGTTGTTTTCTGAAACGTTTTGAGGACGAAACCATCGTCATCACGCCGCGATGCAAGTAGAAAGAGACGGCAGAAACATCACCACCTGCTAGAGTGAGATGTCTGTCACTAATAGACAATCTCTGCACGTACAGACGAGCATGCTGACCAAGAGAGAGAGCCAGCATGAAGTTCCAAGAAACGTGTCCTTTGTGTCTCATTACTCAGTGTGCATGAGGGATGTCTACCTCTGGAGGAAGCTCCAGAGATCCGACAACCCTTACATCAAGTGTTCTGGGCTTTACAATCGTGCAGTCGGCCTCTTCCAACCGTTTCGTTCTGACAACTGTCCCGGACTTTTGGCACGGTCGCATGGCACAAAAAATACGGATTTAGTTGCTTTTCTGGACTTGAGAAGATTTTAATCGTGACAAGTGTCCATGTGACCCCACCGTAAGTCACCACGTTTACGAGGAGACTTTTTCCCTTTCGGAATGAAATCATTACATTTTCAGATTTCAGGGCAGCTGTTTATATGGGAACTAATCTTTTCCGATCTGGTGCGCTCGTTCAAGTACTTAAACGTACAGTATGTAAGAATTACTGACATCTAGTGGTAAAGATGGGTATTTGAAAGAAAAGAGGTTTTCCTTCAAATGACTTCATATTCCAGCTCTGCTGTCTCAGGTGTAGCTATGAGGAACTACTTTGTCTTTTAAGACATGACTGATCCCAGACAGTCTCTAACTTCCATTAAACAAAGCTGCTATGGCAGTTTTAAAGTTCAGAGGGTTCTTACTTCACACACATTGTTTTGTTCATTCTGAGACACCGTAGTAAAAATGGTGGAACAAATATGGCAGCCTCCATATGTGCACCCCCCAACAAGTAGATATGACTCATTTTAAGAAAATAAACACATAACAATACAACAATTTTACAACTCTTTGGATATAAAAAAGAACAAAGCACTTTAATTAAATATATGAAAATAAAAAAGTGCACTTGTACACTAATGTTAAACAGAGACATTTAAAAAGTCTTTAAATTATGCTGAGTGGGGGCATTAGCCAACATACGTGGCGTATCGGCGTATGCGATACCAGCAAAGATAAATAAAATAAAAAAATAATTATGTGACAAACAACTTTTCAGTAATGACATCCCCATTTAAACTTAGTTTTGTTTGTACAAATACAGTTACTGTTTTGGTTTACGTCCTCAGAGCGGATGCTAGCTACCAGCTGGCTAGCTAGTCAGTCAAAGCCTGCAGTGTTTCACCTCATTATGACAACAAATCACTTGAACACAACGCACTGGTAACTTCCACTTAACAAGTGGAAACGATCATCTTTCCCATTCCACATGAAGGCAGCGTTGTATGCATGTAAATCCAGAACCAGATGCATCTTTATAGGAAAAGATTTCACTTTAAGACCTTTGTGATGCACAGTGGTGCCAAAAGCAGCTGAATTAGAGTCGTTTTTGTGAAGATAGTAGGTGAATGGTAGCATAAATAACTGGAAATGAGGTGTAAATATGTAAATAGTTTCTGTTGTGTGTTTGTTTTAATGCCAATATTTTTTCTTCTGAGAGGCAAGACTTGAGAGAATGATATGCAGATGAGAAAAGGCTTGGTCACTGTTGGTCTGTGTGTTATTTCTACAAAGTTCTGTTCGTAATAAACTCTGTTCTGAATCTATTCATCCCCTTAAAAGGGGTCTACATGAATTTTTCCACTTAAAAAACAACAGGTTGGCCAAAATCAAAGGAGCCATTAAGGTCAAATTGCTTTCCAGGGTGTCACATGACCCACAGTTCACTGTTAAAGATGATGCTGCCTTCAAGTGTCCATATCATTCTGTTAAATATTGAATTGATTGCTGGGCCCCGAAATACAATGAAAATAAAAAAGTAAGGAATGCATGTAATCTAAGGCTGATTTACTCAGCCAATGCATATATTCTATTTCAGTTCATGTTCAATCTGAAGCCGCGCTGGCAGGAGTACAGACACATGAATATGTGCAAATGCTGGCTAAGTATTCACCATATGCCACCTTGTGCTTAACATTTACAGACTCATCTGTCTTCTCTTAAATCAGTGGGGCTGTGTGCGTTTTGCATCAGGCCCGGTCCGACTGTCTGGGTGCAATCAAGGCTTCATTACTCGGATTTCATTTCAACAACCTCTGTGCATTCTGTTATTTATGCTTCATCATGTGCACAACGGAGGATCCTGACAGTCAGATTTGGTTTTTAGCTTTGGTTGGGAAAGATCGTCACAGTGAGCACACCAATGCTAATGGTCAGTGTTTCACATCTCCATTCTACAGTAAACAATATATAAACACCAGGATACACAAAAAGTGTTGAAGCAGTTTTAGTTTCTCCTAAAGAAATTAAATTAAACTTTTTATTCTATTTCATTTTATTGTTTTCAAAGACTCATGTAAACGGCATTACTAAATCTGAGTATGACATTACGGTGAGAGCAGAGAACAAAGAGAAAATGCTTGCATGACTGTCATATGTTGGCTATAATTGCAGTGGAGAAGTGAGGTGATGTGCTTAATTATACTTCATCTCAGATTAGTAACCAACCTCCACAGTGAAGTGTGAGGAACACGACAAAGAGACCTGCTGCAAAGCCTGATTTATAGTCGTGCAGGTGAACTGAACAGATTGTTCTGAGCCAAAGACTTTCCACTCGGGTTATTTATGTCATGTCATGCTGCACAATAAAACCAGTTTAAGTCACAAAATGTCACACTAGTCGGCAGGCTTATTGGCTGTTGATCTATGTTTGATCAAATCTGGCAACGACGGGGAAAATATGGGGATGAATCTGCAGAATCTGGATGGGACATGAAGATGTTACGTATCATCATATGCAGCATTAAACAAGCAAAATGGGGGTAAAAATTAGGCTTTTACTGTATTACATAATGTGTAGTTTTCCAAATGGGCAGGATTTACCCGACTAGTTAAAAAGAAACTAAATCTAGAAAAAAAAAGTGGATTTTCTGAGGCACATCTCTCCCTACAACATTTCTCCCTTTTTCTTTTCTTTTAGTTTTTCTTTCCAAACAGCAGGTAGCTGAATTGATGGTTAGCGTGTCTTCATACTCCCAAGGCCAGTGTTATCAGAAAGTTAAACAGGCCGGGTTTGGGTAATATGGTCCATGGTGCCATAAGGAGTCTCCACCCCTGATCGTGTTGAAACACAGATGTTCAGTGTTTGAGAGCGAGAGAGCGGTGATGAAGTGTCTGATGAAGAAATGATGTAAAATCCTGAAATATAGTTCATGCTCAATCCACTATGAAATTTTTCAGGTTTCAGACATTAATTCATGTCCCCCTGCTGAGGCGATTTTGTGTCAGAATTTATTTCTGATTCTTCAAACAGAGAGTTTTCTGGCTGCTGCGTACTTCTGCTAAATGCAGACGACTCATGAATACTTAATATACGAAGTAATTAAAATAATTAGAATGATGCTTTAATAGAAACTTTTACAAGTAAGCCAAAAGGCCGGGTTAAAAACCAAGAGTACCAGTCAAAAGTTTGGACACATTTTCCATTAGATCAAGTGGGAAAGTGTCACGTGCATTGATATCAAATCAAATCTCAACCTAAAGAATCAAAATTGAATTCCATTGTTATTGAGGTTCTGAAGATTATCCAGCACTACAGTATGATAAGTTACACTAATCAAATCAAAATTGATTTATAAAGCACCTTTCATGCATTACAGCAGCACAAAGTGCAATCACACACACAAGTTTATCCCAACATCAGGCCAAGGTTATTATAGTTAACTAAAACTAACAAAAAACGAAAACTGAAATTGAAAAAAACATTTTCGTTAACTGAAATGAAAATGAAAACAGGTTTTTTTTTTTTTTTTTAAAAACAAAAAAACAAAACAATAACTGAAACTGTATTGTGTCTTTACAAAACTAAAACTAACTAAAATTATTGCAAAAGCATCCTTAGTTTTAGTCTTTGTGAATTTATTTAATACATGAGCTTTTTGGGTTGATATGAAATCCATTTCTATTTAATCTATTTACCTTCCTCGAACAGTTTTACTCCGAGTGACTTTCTGATGATTTCAAAAGTCAAACCAGAAAAATACCTATAATTTACGGGAAAAAAAATCCTAAAAACTAAAACTAACACTGAAACTAAATGAAAACTAAGCATTTTCCAAAAAATAAAAACTAGCAAACCTGCTCAAAAAACTAACCAAAACTAACTGAATTGAAAAACAAAAAGTCAAAACTAAATAAAAACTGAAACTAATTAAAAATCTAAAACTATTATAATCTTGCATCAGGTGAGAGGCAGGTGCACCTGGACAGGTCGCCAGTCTGTCGCAGGACCAACACAGAGAGACAGACAACCATGCACGCTCAAATTCACAACTAAGGACAATTTAAAGTGACAAACTAACCTAACATGTCACTGGATGGTGGGAGGAAGCCGGAGAACCTGGAGAGAACCCACACATACACGGGGAGAACATGCAAACGCCACACAGGAAGGCCACAGTTAGAACGTCCGAACCCCCTCCCCAGCCGGGAATCAAACTAGCGACCTTCTTACTGTGAGGCTGCGGTGCTAACCACCACGCCACCGTGCAGCCTTTGATCTAGTTACATCAGCATTAATTATGTTTAGTTACGAATTCCAAGCAGAATCTGTTTCATTTCACTGCAGCGATGATTGACGGACGGTTCCTGACCGAAGCAGAAGCGGTTCTCTGGCCACAAACGCTGTTTTCAGTCCACAAGGGAAGAAACTTTCTACACTCAGGGCAGCAAACAGAACACATACATGTCATGTCTTTGTTCTAGGTCGTTCACAACCATCAAGGCAGAGACGATGAACCATGACAGGAAGTTCTCTTTTTCTAGCTCACCATCACCATCTTATGATCTTTAGAAAACCAAAACGTGAATTTCTAGAGAAAACGAGAAGAGTAAACTGGTCCTGGAAACATGGACGCTGTTGTCTTACAGAAGATCTAAATCCTGATCTGAGAATAATGGCATCAAAGTAAATAACTGCAGAGAGCTGCATTGGTACAGTGTGTAAGAACTACTGACATCTCGTGGTAGAGGGGGGCACAGAAATGTACGGTGGCCATCGGTGGCCAAAATTCTTCCAAACTTGATGTTTTAATGTATGAGTGGGTCCAGCGGCCCCAGGTGAAGCGATGATTGCACGACAGGTAATTGTGTCAACATTGTGTGCAAGTGTTCTGTCTTCTTCTATGGTGTTTTTAAGGCATCACTTCACCAAAATGCGGCTTGAGCACCTTTTAAGCTTAGAAAGTTCTCATCACTGAGTTGTTTGTCCATTCAGAGACACCGTAGTAAAAATGACAGTGGCGGCTTTCATGTATGTGGATCCACAGCAAGCAGATATAAATGGTTCGTCCTAAGACGGTTTTGAAGTTTACAAACATTGTGACATTTTTGGTGGGCGGAGCTTAGCGTGGGGGCAAAAGTGAGGCTAGAATCAATGCCGACAAGCGGCAGCTTCCTCTGTTCTGGCCTCCCTGATGATGTAGGCCATGAAAGGGTCGATCAAAACAAGTCATTTTAGTGATGTCATACTGAACATACCAATGGAAACACAGGGTCTCTTTCATGAAACGTTAGTAAATTTACGAACAGATTTACTCGTAAAGGCCTGCTCCACTAAGAACTTACTCTGGATCTCAGGAACTTTGTTCGGGAAACTCAGATTTGATCATAAACATGTGTAGATCATGAATGCTGAACGATCGTATATTGACAGCGCGCTCCGGTAATCAGTTGTTTGCATAAATCTCCGCCCATGAATCAGCAATGAGCTCCATAAAAGGAGGTTCAGATTGACGCCTCCGGCTACCTGTCAGTCACGGCACAATCAGAGAGAGCGAGTGAGAGAGAGAGAGAGAAAGAGAAGAAGAAAGAGCGAAAGAAGAACTTCCCTGAAGCAGAGATGGAGATTATTTTGAGTGAAGTTGAGTTAAAAAACACATTTTTCACATTCTCATCAAAAAAGTGAGAGAGACAAGCAAATTAAAAACCTGGAAGAATAACAGATGCAGTTAATGTCTGCTGTCCCCATGCCCGAGGTAAAAAGAAACGTCTGAGCGCACACAAAAAAACGTCGTTAGACAGGCGCATGGAGGGGGTGGGGGTTCATCTGAATCTGCCCATAATAGAGCACAATATGAATTGAAATTGTAATTTACAACAGGGACAAGCATTATTTATATGTGTTTGTAAATTTACACAAACGCTACACACAGTCGAGAGCACGTGTAGGTTTGTTAGCAGCTACGAACAGATCGGAGCTACTAAAATGTTAATGAATGCAATATTCATGTCTACGAACAGTTTACACACAAATTCGCTCTGCTCACGTTTCATGAATGAGTCTCAGTTTTTAAATGATTGTTTTTTTGTCACAGACCTTTGATTTTGTTACACACAGCACCTTTAATTTTTTACTGTTAGTAAATGTGGAAGTTATGAGGTCGCTGCTTTGACTGAGGATTCAAAGTCAAGATCCTGAGAGATTCTGCACAAAGAGGCACGAGTCTGATCGATTCACCTCCAGAACCCGAAGTATTCGCTTCCAGAGCCCCAGATACCACAAACGAGTCCCTGAGATGCTGAGCACATCTCCCATTTTAGGAAATTAGGTATAATGATGTGGCTCTGATATAATGATGGACAGCAGATAATTACAAGCAAAGTTGTGTTTCTACTTCAGAGAAAAATCCAGTTATTGTTGTTTATTTTTTATTTAATTAGCATTCAAACTATCAATAAATACACAAGAGCAGAAACGAACATAAGACACGGCTAATCAAAAAGGCGCTGGCTGGAGCCAGTGATTATTACGCCAACCCTTTCTACACAAAACATCATCAGCAGGAATCTCAGTTACAGCAGACGCTCGAGTAAATAAACAAATGAAAGAAAAACAAAACACAAAAACTTCCATCTAAAACAATAAATACATAAGAACATTTCTGAGCAAATGTAATTAAAGAATTTAATATTTTCATTGTTCCAGCTTTCATAGTTTATATTTACCAAATAGTTTTAAATGAAGACGGTGAACGACAAATTTACACCTTTAACAGAAACATCTCTGCTCTACATTTGCTCTCGTCTTTTTCTCTTTTTAAATAACCCTCAAATCATACTGACTCTCTTGGACTTCATTTTGTGCTTTAAACTTGATTTGTGCAAATTTAAATGAAACTGAATCATAAAATTTAAGGGTATTTAATTTAATATGTAATATTAGTTGATTGCATATTGATTTACAATTTTCATAGCTGTTTTTTGTAATTTGAAAATTGGAAGTATGTTGGTTTTATCAGCATTACCGCATATCTCTATACAGTAAGTTATGAATGGAAGCAACAGGGAACAGTAAAGTGTAAATAATGTTCTTTTTTTTTACCTTTATTAGCTGTAAATATTGGTATAGTTAGTCTACTAAGATTTGCACCGCAGCATGCTTTCATTCTAGCGCTCAAACCTTTCCTTCTACATTTCCTCAAGTCACATGGACTTCAGCTGAATATTCATCTGTCAGTTAAATATATGATCAAATATTAGGAAGGGGCATGATTTATACCATTCTTTCCTCTGATAGGCAGACCGGCTAAATGTCTCATAGGTGATACTATCACGTTGGTCTTAGAAGAAGCTGTTTGATTCTCAAAGAAAATTCTGTCTTTAGCTTCGGGCGAACAGACGACAGTCTTAAGTCAGCAGCTGTCTGCAGTACATGTCAGTGAGATGTAGCTTCTAGCTGGAAACCATTGGCCAGATGTGCAGGAAAGATTCATGCTGGTGCTTTGCACAGCAAGCTAAACCGTTATCTCCACCGCTCTGCACTGTGATCCCTCTTGATGACTTCCAGATGGCCATCCTCCATCTTTAAGTCCCACTTTGACCACAAGGGACGCTCAGGTAATGGGATCCCCGTCATCGGCATTAGTGAAATATCACCTTGCAGTTGGGAGAGAGCGGCGCGGTGAGAGGATCACAGCTCAAAGTCAGCTGGACACTTTCAGCCATGAGCTGCCAGACCACCGCTGGACATTTCTGCGGATGCCTAAAACATCGGCGGTGAAACACTTTCCCGTTTAATCCCACACATTCCTCCCCGTGCAAGTTCTCAAGTGTGTCTGCTGGGAAATAATATGACAATTTAAATGTGTTTTTGCAAGATTTCCCCACAGTATGCAAGTGATTGCATGTCTCAGTAATTACGCTGGAGTACTTACAGATGTGCGGACAGGAAGCACTTGACTTGGGGTTTTTGGCTCTTTGAGAAAAACAATAATTAAGAGTAAACAAACAGTGGTGATAAGAGCTCTGGGAGAGGCTTTGTTTTGAGGATGGCTGCTTGTTGCTTCCAGCTCGCTCCCATTCACATGACGGCTAATTTCACAGGCTCCTGTCCTGTCCCATCCCTCAGCTCTAATACGCATTTGCCAAGATTTTAATCACAAGCAATCAATAGCTAAACCCTTTGGGGTCAGACATCTACAAGTGGAAGTGGCCATTACTCCCTAACGAAGAGATTGATGCTGGTGGAATTGTCTTTATCTCCTTTTTGCAACAGCAGACCGTTGAGCATTTCCTCTTTAAAACCTGTGAAACAATTTCATTAGATTTTTTAAGAAAACAAAAACTAAAGTTTTAAACATTTATGGCTTCTGTCAAAAGCTTCACAGGAGATTTTTCTTCCCAGTTTAATGTTAATTGTTTACATCACCCCCAAAATTAAATGTAAGACAAGCTAATCAGTTTTAGGGCAAAGTCGATGTGTTACACCCAGGAAACATCAGATATATCTACACCAGCAGAGACTGAAAAACCAGCTGAATATCAGCCGATACTGATGTTTCTGTTCCCTTTCATATTCTTCTGCCCCTGAAGTTGTTTCTGCTGGTATCATACAGTCGTTAGAACAGGGGTCTGGAACCTGCGGCTCCGGAGCTGCAAGTGGTTCTTTGGGCTTTCCACAATGGCGCTCAAAAAATACTAGAAAGAACAAACTAATATTTTTATATACATAACATTTGTAGGTTTTTGCATTGATTTTTCATGGAATAATTGTGTTAAATTTTCACCACATATTGACACTAAAAGTACCAGTAATTTCTTTTCTTTTTTTCTTTTTTTTGTCATTAGCATGAAAATTAGGGCATTTTTTCTACTTATTTCCCACAAAAAAGCCTACATTTTAATGATCTTTTTAACCTTTTTTAATACTGTTAAGTTCTATTGGGAAAAAAATTATCTGAAAGATTGATTTTATCCTCTTTTCATTGTTTTTTTTTTCAAATTTCAAGACCTAAAAGTAGGAATAATGTGATTACTTTAGAATGATATTGCATAACGTTTGGCCAGTACGGCACTAAACCTGTAACTTCCTACAGGCCACATAACTGTCGGAAAATTAAACAGTGTGTGTTTTGGTATCGTGTTTGCAGATCAGCTGATTGTGAAGTCATGGAGCCATAAAGCAAAGCGCTCCAGGTCACATGATCCAATGAGAGACGCATCCGCTCCTGCAAAGTTCCAGTCTGGTTTTTGAGGAGGGCAGCCCCCTCAGAGCCCCCACATGCATCAAGCGCTGCATATTTGCCCCAGAAATCATATTGTTTCTTACATTAATAATAGGGGATTATCACGCTTCCGCGTTCCGGTTCCCGGAAGTTGAAACATTTGGACACTTCCTCTTCCGGGCCATGTTAACGACAGTCGTTCCTGCCCTGTTATACTGTTTAAATCGTATAAACTCCAAACATATTTAAGTTTTCATTCTAGACTGAAGTGATACTGGATCAAAAGCTGGATCAAAGCGTCGATTCGCCGCGGTGAAGGACCGAACTTTATAATAAAACACCGTTTGTTTGTCCCCGGTGGGGCACGACACCGGCACTTCACAGCATCTAGCATTAGCCAGCAGCGTTTACTGACGTGCTAACATTGTGCGTCTTAAAACACACAAACATCTGAAAATCGGGTCTGTACCCCCCGTTTCCAGTGGAACAACTGGGGACTGCCAAGAAAGAGACGCTTTCAGATGCTTGTGTGTTTTCAGCCGCACAAAGTTAGGCCGTTATCAAGCTGCCTGCTAACAGTAGTCCGTCAGCACTACTCTGTTAAACTTTGAAATCGGAAAACGCCAATGCCAAGTTTTCATTCCAGACTGGATGCTGAGGAAGAAGTGGACGACCGACGCCACGGTGAAGGACCGAACTTTATAATAAAACGACACACGATTGTTTGTGGCCGGCAGACTGCGCAGTCGTGTTAGCAGGTTAGCATTAGCCAGCTCGATAACATGCCTAACTTTGTGCGGCTGAAAACACACAAGCATCTGAAAGCGTCTCCTTTCTTGGCAGTCCCCAGTTGTTCCACTGGAACGGGGGGTACAGACCGATTTTCAGATGTTTGTGTGTTTTAAGACGCACAATGTTAAGCACGTCAGTAAACGCTAGCTGCTAATGCTAGCATGCTGTGAAGTGCCGGTGTTGTGCCCCACCAGCGACAAACACACGTGTTTTATTATAAAGTTCGGCCCTTCACCCGGTGAATCGATCGCTTTGATCCAGCTTTTGATCCAGTACACTTTAGTCTGGAATGAAAACTAAATATGTTTGGATTTTATACGATTTAAACAGTATAACAGGCAGGAACGGCTGTCGTAACATGGCCCGAAGAGGAAGTGTCAAAGCCGGCACTTCCGGAAGCGTGAAATCCCCTACTATATTCCATTATAATATCTGGCTAATATTTGGGTCAAAGGTTACACGGGCTTCCTTTAATATGACAGCAATTTTTCTATAGTGGATCTAATATTTATTAAAATATCAGCTGCCTTTAAAAAAAAAAAGGCTATGAAACATTTGCAGCTCTAAACAACTTTCATTTAGCTGGTTGAGGTAAAAAAAAAAAAAAAAAAAAAAGTCTCTTTGGGTTGTAAAAGTTGCAGACCCCTGGTATAATATTTGTGAAGCAACAAGGTGATTAAAACATTTGAGGAAATTTGACTGAAAATCGGTGACAGACTTGATGAATAAAACCGCTCATGCTGTACCAAGAAACGATTTTTAAGCTCGCTGCAAACGTACAAACGCTGTTTTCGCCTTTTACAGAACACCATCCACAGTCATAAATATATATATTTCATGTGTTTTGCTTCAAGCAGTGGACTGGCTAATTCACACAGGTCAAAGGCTCAGATGCACAAGACAGAGAAAGTTTTGAACTTCCAGCGAGCCCTGGTGGAGGTTTGCAATTTGTGACGGCAATTATATGAGCTTGATTCATCTCATACACCAGCTGTCTTAAGAGAACTAACTCCCTGCTCAAGCACACACACACACCCACGCACGCACACACACACACACACACACACACCAACAATAGAAACGACTCCCTTATCTTTTACAAATGTGCCAGCTTAAGGCAAGAAGGTGCACATATCTAATTATTTTGTGGTTATCTTATTTTTCTTGTAAAAATCTTGCTTCAAATTCCTTTAAGTGCCACTTTGGGAGTGAAAAAAGGAGCTTAATTCACAAAGAAATACTTGCAGTCGACATTCAGCATCTTTTCAGGCTGGGTTTGATGCAAGTAGTAAAAATTTTGTTGAAAAGTGACTAATATGCTAAAATGAATCTGTTCTTGGTTTATGTTACAAGATTGTTAGTTGAAAAAGAAAGCACAATATCTTTCAGTTCTTTGGTTTTATGTAACAAGATATTATTTTTATTATTATTTATCATTATTATTGTTATTATTATCATCTGTTCCTTAATTTATTCTGTCAAAAATAACTTAACTCTTTACATTTACTGCCTGTGGATGCTGTCTACAGTCTAAAAAGAGCATCGGATCTGGAGTTGAAAAGAAAGACTCATTTAAAGTGACTAGTGGCAAAAAGCTAGAATCTGATAGGCTACCACCATCATGTGATATAGAAGCTAGAATCTGATAGGCTACCACCATCATGTGATACAGAAGCTAGAATCTGATAGGCTGCCACCATCATGTGATATAGAAGCTAGAATCTGATAGGCTACCACCATCATGTGATACAGAAGCTAGAATCTGATAGGCTACCACCATCATGTGATACAGGAGCTACAATCTGATAGGCTACCACCATCATGTGACACAAAAGCTAGAATCTGATAGGCTACCACCATCATGTGACACAGAAGCTAGAATCTGATAGGCTACCACCATCATGTGATAAAGACGCTAGAATCTGATAGGCTACCACCATCATGTGATACAGAAGCTAGAATCTGATAGGCTACCACCATCATGTGATACAGAAGCTAGAATCTGATAGGCTACCACCATCATGTGACACAGAAGCTAGAATCTGATAGGCTGCCACCATCATGTGACACAGAAGCTAGAATCTGATAGGCTACCACCATCATGTGATACAGAAGCTAGAATCTGATAGGCTACCGCCATCATGTGATACAGAAGCTAGAATCTGATAGGCTACCACCATCATGTGATACAGAAGCTAGAATCTGATAGGCTACCGCCATCATGTGATACAGAAGCTAGAATCTGATAGGCTACCACCATCATGTGATACAGAAGCTAGAATCTGATAGGCTACCACCATCATGTGATACAGAAGCTAGAATCTGATAGGCTACCACCATCATGTGATACAGAAGCTAGAATCTGATAGGCTACCACCATCATGTGATACAGAAGCTAGAATCTGATAGGCTACCACCATCATGTGATACAGAAGCTAGAATATGATAGGCTACCACCATCATGTGATACAGAAGCTAGAATCTGATAGGCTACCACCATCATGTGATACAGAAGCTAGAATCTGATAGGCTACCACCATCATGTGATATAGAAGCTAGAATCTGATAGGCTACCACCATCATGTGATAAAGACGCTAGAATCTGATAGGCTACCACCATCATGTGATACAGAAGCTAGAATCTGATAGGCTACCACCATCATGTGATACAGAAGCTAGAATCTGATAGGCTACCACCATCATGTGATACAGAAGCTAGAATCTGATAGGCTACCACCATCATGTGATACAGAAGCTAGAATATGATAGGCTACCACCATCATGTGATACAGAAGCTAGAATCTGATAGGCTACCACCATCATGTGATACAGAAGCTAGAATCTGATAGGCTACCACCATCATGTGATATAGAAGCTAGAATCTGATAGGCTACCACCATCATGTGATAAAGACGCTAGAATCTGATAGGCTACCACCATCATGTGATACAGAAGCTACAATCTGATAGGCTACCACCATCATGTGATACAGAAGCTAGAATGTGATAGGCTACCACCATCATGTGATACAGAAGCTAGAATCTGATAGGCTACCACCATCATGTGATACAGACGCTAGAATCTGATAGGCTACCACCAT
Organism: Atherinomorus stipes; assembly: GCA_023101725.1. Taxonomy (NCBI): domain Eukaryota; kingdom Metazoa; phylum Chordata; class Actinopteri; order Atheriniformes; family Atherinidae; genus Atherinomorus; species Atherinomorus stipes. The sequence goes on along the minus strand of JALJCO010007170.1, from coordinate 123,303 downwards.
CATGTGATACAGACGCTAGAATCTGATAGGCTACCACCATCATGTGATACAGAAGCTAGAATCTGATAGGCTACCACCATCATGTGACACAGAAGCTAGAATCTGATAGGCTACCACCATCATGTGATACAGAAGCTAGAATCTGATAGGCTACCACCATCATGTGATACAGAAGCTAGAATCTGATAGGCTACCACCATCATGTGACACAGAAGCTAGAATCTGATAGGCTACCACCATCATGTGATACAGAAGCTAGAATCTGATAGGCTACCACCATCATGTGATACAGACGCTAGAATCTGATAGGCTACCACCATCATGTGATACAGACGCTAGAATCTGATAGGCTACCACCATCATGTGACACAGAAGCTAGAATCTGATAGGCTACCACCATCATGTGATACAGAAGCTAGAATCTGATAGGCTACCACCATCATGTGATACAGAAGCTAGAATCTGATAGGCTACCACCATCATGTGATACAGAAGCTAGAATCTGATAGGCTACCACCATCATGTGATACAGACGCTAGAATCTGATAGGCTACCACCATCATGTGATACAGACGCTAGAATCTGATAGGCTACCACCATCATGTGACACAGACGCTAGAATCTGATAGGCTACCACCATCATGTGACACAGACGCTAGTATCTGGCTGCTTTCACATCATTTCATTGCCTTAAACTTTCAGTAGTGAAAGCAAAGGACATGTTTTGTATCTGTACAGTGGTATTGTGATACTCAAAAAAGTATTGATTCCAATATTTTGTCTGCCTGGTATCAAAGTATCAACTCCAGGGTATTGATATGCCCATCCCTACTTTGGATCTACTCTATTACATACTTTAACCGAGTAAATATACATTATGAGCAAAAGGATAATGCAGGAAAGATAATTTGCTCCAACATTACAGTTTCATAAATTAAAAGAAAAATTTCAGGTTAAATTAGAAAATTGGGCTTAAGTAGGAAGAGTAACTAGTTTTCATGAACTTCAAAAGATCGGTTAAACCATTTTTATTAAATTTAATAATATTAGGTGTGACAGATAACCTTATTTTTTTCTAGGTTAAGTCAGTGTTATAATGTTTGCAGTATGTAAATCACGGTGGGGAAAACATCAGCCAGAGCAGCATCTGAGAGACGTTATAAACTCTACATGTACAGTAATGTTCCATCAAATCAGAACAAATTAGTGTCTTATGATTTAGCGCTGACAATGTTACTTCAATAAACCACTGCTTCGTTTTATGTTTCTGTAAATCTTTGTTTTTTTATGCTGCAGATATTTTTGGACCAGTGACATCCAGACGAGAGAGAAAATGCCGAAACATATTCTGACAGCAAACTGAAAACCTCAGCGTGACACTGCAGCTCTAAAAGAACAGAAACCATAAGAGATAGTGGAAGTAGATGATAATAGCAGCCACATACACAGACATGCGCACAAATCCCTGACAGTTCTGGGTTACTCATCAATTTTCTTCCATCTAAAAATGATACAGCTGCTGTGTTGCTTGCATCTTGTGCCATGGCAGAGGGGTCATTGAGATTAAATGCCAAGTTCAGACCTGCCTCTTTCCTGATGAGGCCTGTCAGGGCGGTGAGCGAGTGAAGGATTGTGTCGCCATCGGAGCGCCGGCGTGTGAGATATTCTCACTGTGACAAGAAATTCTGCAGCTTTGTAGTCTGAGCTGAAGGCAGACATTTTCCTGCATGTTAGACTTGACAGCAGCACATAGGTACTGAGAGGGATTAGCTAGTTAATTAAACTGGAAGTACTTTGGTTAAGGGGCTTTGAATCAATAAGTATCTTTAATCAATCCCTGTTGGGGAAATTATGTTCTCACATAAATCCACATACTGCAGGTTTTATTTAGCACTACTTTCTTTTTCTCTTTCTTTTGAGTAAAACCCCAAATCAGAAAAAGCTGGAAAATCATCAAAATGAAAGAGGAAAATTAAATTAAATTCTTTTCCCCTGTGCACCTGAAGAACATCTCAGGGATAAAAGAGCTGATGTCTCAGCAGAACCTGGAAAAACGAGTCCATTCATTCATCAGTCAGCTTTTCCAGGTTTTCCATGACCTGCAGCTCATGCAGAACTCTGCTGCTTAAAGACCAAAGACCAAAAAAGTGGACCACATCAGTTCTGGTTCTGGTTCTTTATCAGCTGTCTGTCCGTCATAAAGTCCTGTTGCTGGTCTATAAAACTCTGAATGGTTTAGGTTCATCACACATCAGTGACCTCCTGACCCCGTGATCTAAGAACAGACTCATACGTCAGGTGTGTTGGCCGATACCCTCAATCTGCAGAATTTACAGACCTTATGTATGTAGCAGGGCTGCACACATATTGAAAATGTACCATCATGGTGATATTGGTCCGTACGATGTCCACATCGCAAAGACGGCCTAAATATTTACATATTTTAAGGAAGTGACGTGATGCTCCAGTCGCAGTTCATGCGCTTTGTGTCAACGGCCAATCAATGGGCTTTTACTGTCATAAATGCGCCCCATCCCTCCCCCTCCTCCCCTTGTTTGGCAGCAGCACATGGAATGAGGAGCGTGGTGGGGGGAGGCTGCGGGGAAAGTGGAGATGTGGAAAACAGTACGTCGACAATTTGGAGCTACTTCTGTCCTGAGAAAGAGGACGTGCTGCAAACGCAGGTCTGGTCGCGGCAGAACCTTCATGAGTTTCCTCACTGAAGACTTCCCACTGAAAACTGGCTGTTTGGACACCGTGCACTTCCCGGACTCGCGCCAGGGAAAACCAGCTCTTGGATTACAACAAGTGTTAGCCAGCTGAGATTCGCATGAAGAGCAACAGGTCTGCATCACCATGACAACGGGGCCAACATTGTGAATTGACTGCCCCGCCCCCGCCATGATACTGGACGTTCACCGGAGGGTGACTCAGCATAATATCCTCCGAAGGTCTTAAAGAGATGCAGAAACTTTACGGGTGAGTAAATGCACGTATAAACTCCTAGAAATAAGGTCCAGGATGAAAAAAAACCTTTTCCTTTAAAAAACTTTGAACGTGGCATGGTTGTAGGTCTGAGTATTTACTGGGATTTTCACACATAACCATCTCTACGGTTTCCACAGAACGATCTGAAGAGGAGAGAATATGCAGTGAGCAGCACTTGTCTGGACCAGAATGTCTTGATGATGTCAGAGGTCAGAGAAGGATGGACAGACTGGTCTGAGATGATAGAAAGGCAGCAGGAAGTCAGATCAGCACTGGTTCCAAACAAGATGCAGAAGAGCATCTCTGAACTCACAACACGTCCAACCTGGAAGCAGATGGGCTCCAGCAGCAGAAGACCACACCGGGGTCCACTCCTGTCAGCTAAGAACAGGAAACTGAGGCTACAGTTCACACAGACTCACCACAACTGGACAATAGAAGATGGAGAAACGTTGCTGGTCTGATGAGTCTCCATTTCTGCTCCCCATTCAGATGCTGGGCTCAGAATTATGTGAAAACATCATATTTTTTATGCAGTCCTCGAACAGTTGTTGGTAAATGTGCTTTACTGTATAAATAAACCTTGATTTAATTTTTGATTTGATTTAAAAACATGGATCCATCCTGCATTGTATCAATGCTCATACCTGTGTGTCTGTATAGAGGAATCTACAGTCGTCCTTAAAATTATTCATAACCTCCAATTAAAGAAAAGACTAAATTCACAATAGTTATTCAAATAACACAAAACTACAGAAACTAATAATAAACAAAAAATTACAATTTAGTGAAATACATGATTGCTTTTTAATTGTGGTTGGAAATAATCATTTAGAAAAACAAACAAAACTGTCCCAGACACATAAAAGCATCTTTCCATGAACATGGACCAACATACCTGTCAGCAGGTGCAGACGTCTGATTGGACGTTACAGAAACACCTGATTGCAGTGATTGAATCAAAGTGTTGCTCAACATTTTTTAGCTTTCAAGCCCCATCATGCTTGTTCACTTGTTTTATTTTTTTTTACATTTTTGTTTTTTAATATTTATTTTGAACAATTCAAAATAAATGTCATGATTTTCATAGAGTTTTTATTTATTATTACTTTTTTTTTTATTTCACTGGCAGCTGATTTCTTTCCTTCTTTAATTGGGGGGGATGAATCATATTGAGGACGACTGTATGCGTGTAGGAATATATGTACTGTGCGCATTCCTGTAAGTAACGGTTACATAACTTTACACTGAGGTCTGCATAATCAAAGCTTATATGTACCAACTGGTCTTCAACATATGATTATTTCTTTACACACACTACTCCCTCCACAGTATTTAAGGATTGTCACTCCATCCCTCCTTTTTGCTGAGTCAGCAAACTGTCACCCCCCGAACACCCCCTGAAATAATCCTCTTGTTCAGTGAAGCAGTGAAGGGCAGCTGGACATTCCCCAGACAGTCGGGCTGGAACGTGTTTGTTTTTGTCCTTCCTCTACTCAGCCTTCATTCTGCCGACAGCAGAGCTGCATTTCCAGCCTTATTTTACAACCATTAAAGCTTTTACTGTATTTAGTGGAGAATGCCACCAAAACTGTCACGGCAAAGTCACGGTGTTAAAACTCCCGTTTAATGCTGTCTGTTCAGAGGACTGCTGAGGCCACAAGTTTTATTTGGCCATAAATTTGAAAAAAGCTGAATAACCTAAAATCTCAACCTCATGGAGGTGGTGGATGGGAGAAATGAGGGCTCACTAAGATTATGAGATGATGTACTGCTGTGGAGGACTAAAACTTCCCACATGAAAATAAATCTGAAATTAGATAACTCAATGAATAAAAATGCCACAAAAATTGACATAATTTAGATGATAATTAAGGTGAAAGTTTAAATGATCTGATATTTAGGCTATATTTTTCATTTATGTTCATTTACCTTTGTGTTAAATAACCATCACATTTCCTTTGCTAGAGAAAAGGTCTGCTGTAGCTCAAGAGGAAAGTTTATTTCATGTACTGTAGAAGACATTTAAAAGTGCTTTACATGAAACATTAAACGCATTACAGCAGGGGGCAGCGGGAGTATTAAAATGTACAGAAAATATATGAATGAATGAAATAAATTTTCATTCATTCATTCCAACAAATGAAAGAAAATTATATATGTATAAAAAAGAAAACCATTTAAAAAACCCTCAAGAAACATAATAAACTGATTCATAATCAAATCATGTTCGGAAAGGGTGTGGTATAAACTTTTTAGGAATTCCCACCCCTTCGTTAACAGCGATGCCCATTTCATGCGTCGCCGTTTTCATGCGTCGCCGTTTTCATACTTCCATGCATCTTCTGCGTTTCGATGGTTCATATTTCGGTTTGTCCACCAGGCGGCAGTGCTGAGTTAATAGTTAAAGGAGCTACACCTGATTTTGCACATTTTCCAACCATAAGCGAGGTGAACAGTTTAATTTGAACTGTAAGCCCCGCCCCCAACTGTTTCTCCCCATGAGAAATGTTCCTACTCTCCCTCCCACTCGACATGCATAAAATAACATGCACGTTTGTGCACTCGTGCACAAAGAAACTCGCATTTTCCAGTGAATTCCTTGTTTCGGTTGCAGTAAATGGCTGCGGATCAGCTCCATGTTTTCTTCTTTTTAACCGGTAGTTTACCGTAACTACAGTTATTTACACTGATGCACGATTATGATGCGTTATGATGTTATAGGCAACATGACATGACAACCTATAAAGTATCTAACCGGCCACTTTGAGTGGAAGTGATGTAAAGCTCGGTAGTGCCAGCAGCCGAGGACGTAGAAAATGTGAAGAAAAAAGGTTTTTTTGCAATCAAATTTTTTTTAGGTTTTAACAAAGATCACTAAGAATAAAGTCGTTGAAAAATACCTGTCTAGTTGGTTTACAGCACGTTTCCAGGCCACATTCAGTCCGAGGCGTCCAGCTGCTCTCTACCTTCAGCACTTTTTCCTTTATTTGTCATTTTGTTTATCTTGATAAATGGTTATGGGGTAATGGTGTTAAGTCTTATTTTGGAAGGTGTTTGCAGTTAGTTTTGTGTTGGATGTTTTTAAGGGGCCACTAGCGTAAATACACCTGCCAGATTAGTTTTTGGTTGTGGCCATAGTCGTCATATATTTTGGGGAAATGTGACTCGAGAGCACGGAGAGAGGAATTAAGGCACTATGTGATTTCACAGAGAGAAAATAAAAGAGCTCTGCCCATCTGGAAGTCCCAAGTGATCTTCTGTGGGTTACAGATCTTGGTGGATGCCACCATCCTGCCATCCTGAAGGGTTTAGCGCTGGATAAACCTTACAAGATTAAAAAATAATAAAAAAAATAATAATAAATAAATCACCCTTGTTTTGTATTCTTTACTTTTCATATTTGTTCTTGATAATTTCTGTTTTGTCCTCCAAATAATTTGTTATTTCTATTACAAATATTTTGCTTGATTAGCCACATAGCTTAAGTTGCTAACCACCAGATAATTTCAGCTAATCAAGCTAGGTCTATGACGTAAAGTTAGCAGGTTTTAGCTCTAGCTCTGTAAAAAGAGAACAGGCTATATGCAAAACTCCGACTGCCAGGTTTTACGCCAGCTCCTTTATTTCCCGTCTTTCATTACTGGACAAACTGATTAATCCAGGTGTGTGTGGTCATTGTCGCCTTGGTTACTGAGGTCAGACACACCTGGATTAATCCAGCAATGAAAGACAGGAAAGAAAGGAGCTGGACTAAAATCTAGAAATGGAGGTGTGCATATTCACAACTACATTTTAAAAAGATTTAGTAGTATTTTAAACAGAAAAGCTGCTTTTTAATAATAAATCAACAAAACGCCGCGGTGCAGAAAAAGACAAAAGTTTCAATTTTACTACAATTTTTTATAGATAATTAATAATTGTTTCATCAGTTTTGGCAGGTAAATAGTTGAATATTTTGAACATCTAATTACCATGCCAACATCTACACCACAGAGGATTCTGCACCATTAGCATTTGCTCAGGAGTTGGTAGCGATTGCTCTCAGATTGTTTTATTCATTTGCTTTTTCTTAAAACCAGCCCTGATACAGCCACTGATCAGAATGAAAAACATTTACGGTATGTCGTCCATATGTGAGTAACCAGTATTTAAAAGGTTTTTTAAAATCTTTGTTTAAATCTCTCATGTTAAGACGTGGACACGTGCGGCTTATTGACGAGTGTGTTTATCTATAAATCATTTTCTAGTCAGTGCAGCTTGTTCAAGCTGCGCTTAATAGCCCAGAATTCACGGTATGCTGAATTTTGACATTTTCAGACTTCCATAGAGAATCTGCACAAATTTTCACTTAAATTCACAAGTATGAGTCTGATGATGTGTTTAAGTAGAGGTCAGGGTTAAGGAGAAACTGCATCTGTTCAAAAGGTTGCTCTGTTTGTGCTGATATCCTCAAAAAGAGGATAAAAAAAGAGAAAATCTGATGTATGCCATTGAATTCATGGAGACATTGAGGAAATTTTTTCGCTTTTACTCACGTTTTGCCTTAAATACCATCCATCTCACTGGTGTAGAACTCAAAACAGCAGGACCACCTGTTTGAAACATCTGGTTTGTTTATCCGTGTAGACTGACAACATTATTTGAGACTTGTATAAGATTCAAAACAAACAAATAGAAAAACAGAATGGCTTCAAATGAAAACGTGTCAACATTATTTGCATTAGCTTTATGACTCCCAGCTTTCTTGACATTTAGATGATGAAAACACTCTTTGTTTGCAACAAGATATTATCAATACAGCCGTAGAGACAAAGGTCAGCATCCAGTTTGGTGACATTTTCTTTCAAACTAGCCAAAGGTGACCCAGCCCATGCTGATTGGACCGCAGTTAAGCCTGAACAATAACTAACCGAACACCCACAAACAAGTCTGCTTCCTGCAAAACGTTGCATCTACACAGCAAGTATATAATTCTGCTGCAGATATAGAATATTTCCACGGAGACATTACCGAGATTCATACAGAAATCTCAGAAATATGCATATTTTAAATCTTGGGTTGGTGACTGTACAATACTCCAGCAGAAAAACGAATCATACATTTCACAAACTGTTGAAAAGGTCAAGCCTGAGCGCTGCAGAAGCTCTGTCTGGATTTCTTATTTGCTCCAACTTAACAAAAAACAAAGAAGAGACAAGCAAACCCGAGTTCACATCGTTTTCTCTCCGTAGTTTCAGTAATTACCTGATTCGCTGCCACTCCCGATTGACCTCCCATCGTCTGATATAGTAAATCACGCTATGATTGGCTGTGACAGCTGTCCTAATGCTTTAACTGTATTCTCTTTCATCATCTTTAATGGGCTCTAAATTTATCTGAGCTGTTTGGTGTCCTTGGATGTTCACACACCATCTGTGAGAAACAACAAAGTCGGCTTTAAATTGCATTTTAGAAGAAGAAATCAACACAGTCGTATCCAGTTGTTCCACTTTTACACCTTCACAGCACTTTTCCTCACCTAAGTCAACAGAAACAGGACGTGCTATAAATGATGCTCCCCCTTTGGCAAAACGTGCAATAAATGTTGCCTTTTATTTGTTATTCTAGGTCCGGAGGTCATCGAGTGCAACATGATGGAAATAAGGGCTGCTTATTTCAGACGTGTTAAATATCAGCAACTAAACATACAAACATACATAGAGACTTTCTCATATTGACAAAGGAAGACTGCGTTCCTCTCGCTAATTCACAGTCACAAACAAACTCCCAGCTGGTAAAATATTGAATACCATCCCTGTTCTCTGCTGGCTTTGAAATTACTTGCACATTTTTCAACCTCAACATGATTTGGCACCCTAAATTTCTAAACTGTTCTTTCCTTTCTCAAAACCTCGACCTTTTCGATTTGTTGAAAAACTGCTTTTAACTGGAATTTCCAACGAGGGAGATTTCACCTGTCCAAACTCTGCAACAGCCTTGCAATGATAAACAGGTTTAAAACACAGCAAAAGACCTGTTTGTTCTCCTTGGCTTTTAACTGCGTTTATCTCTTCTGGTGCTTTTCAGTTTTTATCCTTCACTCGGGGTCATTTTTAGTCGGGACTGTTTTGTGTTTTCTTCTTTTGCTTTTATGTGCTTTTGATCTTTCATTTTTTCTTTGCTGACTAAAATTAGTAAAGAAAAGATGCATTTATTCTCTACCATGGAGTACAAATGCATCGGATTTGGATGTGTTATTATACATATATATATATATATATATATATATATATATATATATATATATATATATATATATATATATATAAAATAAACACATACATATTACATACTGTATATTTATATGAGAGACAGAGAGAAATGGCATCAGTGTTAGAGCTGGGCAATATGGCCTAAAATTCAATATCACAATAAACTGAGCAGTTCACCCCGGTATGATAAGTGAACGATAAATTGTTAAAGACTGGATGGGGTGGGGTCACGTGACTACAGACGGCACATGTAGCTCAGCGTCTTACAGAAACATGAACACAGCCGACCTAGAAACAGCCAAAACACACTTTTATTTTATTAAAACACCTTAATCTGCCCTTATTGTGACCTGATGTGACTTCTAGTTTGGCAGATAGATAATAGGTTCCTCAATAACCCCCCAGAAGGCAGTACATGCATTGTGGACGTTTACGAGAAGTACTGTGAAACTGAAATACAAACATACAAATGTACATGTTAATAAATTTAAATGAGTCAGATTCTTATTTAAATATGAGTAAATATTACTTTGTGTCCATGAAAAAGTTGGTGTTTATTATCTAATTGTACACACACCCATGACTATCAATTAGCATAAATGCTAAGTTAAAGGTACAGCGTATAAAAAAATCAAAGTTAATGGCAGAAAAATGTGAAATATAATTCCAAACTGTGTTTCTGTGTTATTGCTGCACTAGAATAACTGTTGTGTTTATTTTCTTAGAATGAGTCATTTATATCTACTCGCTGGGGGTGCACATATGGAGGCTGCCATATTTGTTCCACCATTTTTACTACGGTGTCACTGAATGGACAAAAGAATGAGGAGTGAAGTGAGAACTCTGAATTTTAAACTGCTGTCCCAGCTTTGTTTGATTTGGGAGTTGGAGACTGTTTGGGATCAGTGATGCCTTAAAAGACATAAAAAGTAGTTCCTCATAGTCCAGTCATAGCTTCATCTGAGATACTGGATCCACTCACAGATGAAATCATCTTTATTTCTAGGAGAATTTTGTCCACTAATGACCTCCGTACATTCACAGCAGTGCTGGAATATGAAGTCATTTGAAAAAAAAAAACCATTTTCTTTTAATTACCCATCTTTACCACAAGATGTCTGTAATGCTGACATACAGCACCTTAACTTAACATTGAAAAACCCATAAACAGGCTAACGCAATTAGCATCACTAACATTTCAAAACATTTAACACCAAACACTGACACTTAAACTTCACTGATCAGTTGCAGATGGTGCAAAAGATGATGGAAAAACACCAGCAGGAATGTCGCTGCAACAAACTACGGCAAGTCTGGAGAGCAAAAAAAAGGCCGCTGCGGCAGTTCCACTGCGGCTTTCTTAAAGGGGCAGCACACTGAATATACCGACATGGGAAAAATGACGTCGGTTATCGTCGTAAATGTCAGTGTCTGTAAATTTTTGGTTTATCGCTCCGCTCTAATCAGTATTTGTCCCTGACTCCTCAGATTCACTCCTCATTTCATGCCACTGGCACTTTAAATGTTGCTTTCCTCTTTCTGTCCTTTGATGCCGTTCAGTTGTTTCTGCACTCAGTCCCTCATCCCAGTGACTCAAACTGCACCATGTTGGGCTGAAGCAACATTATTCCCTATTCCACCGACTCCTCGGCAAACAGGAGGGCCAATCCGAGCAGAACCTGCAGCAGGTGGAGAACCACATCCTCTCACAGGCTACAGAGCAAGAGGCTACCAGTGTCAGCTGGAGTCCGAGACAGTGCAGATGGAGTCAGTCCACTGGAGCAAGCACTCCATGGAGAGGAAGCTGAATGGCACAACAGGGATCCAGCAAGCACCTTTAAATTATATGGTAGGAAATGCTCTGCAACAAAAGGCCACAAACAAGGCTCCTTTTTTTCTCCTCCTAATCACAGGAATCCGAGACAGCAGAGAAACGCTCGGCTTTAATGAGCTCCAACGGTAACATTTGCAGCTCTGACTTATAGACACGTCAAACATTTTCTCTGAGACAGGAAAACAACATGTATCCCAGCATTACGGCTCCCAAAAAGAAACTGGACTGCTGTAATTATTCTAATTCATTTGCATCTTTCCTCTGACTCTTTTTACCCTTTACAGATTGCTGATGACATGCAGCCCCCCTCCATCCACACTGCCACTGTTAGGAAGCTTGTTAGAAAACTGCACTGCTCTAAGGATGTAAAAACAGTCAGTGTGATTAAATTTTTACTGGAGACAATGTTATGAATCATATCCATGAGCAGCTCCCTGTTTTCATCTTAATAACTCACCGCAGGTTTGCAGGGAAATGCCGAATCTGTTTAATAAGCACATGTTCCGATAGAGGAGAGGGGACATTCCTCTCCGCCTCAAGTCAATCTTTTCTTATCAGTAGTATGAGCTGCACATGGAGTACAGGTTAACATGTGATGGAGCGGTATAATGATTGCAGCCCGTGAGTGGCAGCAGAAACTCTAAAACACAGACATCAGCCCAGGAACATTGTTAGAAACACTATGAGGCCGATATGCATGTAGCACCGATAAACTGGGAGAGCTTTTACTACAGCATGTAATTAAATTCTCCCAGTGCAAAATAAAGATAAGGATTCCATTAGCCCCTTAAAGCATTCTGGGATAATGGATTTTTGTGGTTGATGGAGCACCTCATGTGGGACAGGTGGGATTTACTCCCAGGCTCGACTCAGGCAAACAGACAAGCGCCGCATCCAACCGCAGGAGCCGGCGCCGACATTTGATGCACCATTGGCACCAGAGGCAAATGAGATTACAGCACAGGGAATGGAACCGACTCTTTCCCTGACAGATTTACAGATCCCCACTGGATAGAATACAGGCGAAAAGGCTGTAAAACCCATCATCTGTGGGGTGAATTACACACAGCTTGGAACAACTTGTTTGGTTTGGGAAATCCACACAACAATCTCTTCTGATTTACCTGCACCCCCAGCACTCAGCCGCCCACCCTCCCATAACTCCTCATAGCATCATCGGGAAGCATGCACGGATGGAGGTGTTTTGCTGCGGCTGTGATTCAGGGGGGGGGGGATCTCATCTTTTCATCAGTTCGTTTCATCGGCGTGTGGAGTCGTCCTTGGCCTTTGATCCATTAGATGCTGAGAATGGAATAATTCCACACCGTATTAATAACTGTACATCGCAGGAGCTGTAAGACGATCGATTTCTCTGTTGGCCAAGTAGATACAATCTGAATATGAGCAACGAAGACTGTCGGCATCTCCAGGTCCCTGAGCAATAACGTGTGAATGTCAAATACTGCTGCAGTCAATTCCACAATAAAAAAAGTGTCTTTTATCTACGCTGGGAATTCAAAGACGAGACAAAAAAGCAGGATTGCAAATGTTTAACTGTCCTGTCTCATAGCTGATGAATACATTTTTGTCTTGGAAACATCCATCTGATCTGATCTCCTTCAGTAAAACCCTCAAAGACTTTATTAATAGAAGTGTTACATAAATAAGACTTTAACTTTTCTATATATAGGAAGTTCTTCATTTTCATTCACTGGCCGCTCCATTAAGTCCGCCTTCCCAGAACCAGGTTTGTCCCTTCAAATCTGCCTTCTTTCTTGGTGTCAGATTCAACAAGGTGTTGGAAACATTCTCAGAGATTTTGCTCCCTATTGACATGATGGCATCACACAGCTGCTGCACATCCGTGATGGGAGTCTCCCGTTCTGACGGATCAGTGATGAGAATCTCCCGTTCCGACGGATCAGCGATGAGAATCTCCCGTTCCGACGGATCAGCGATGGGAATCTCCCGTTCCGACGGATCAGTGATGAGAATCTCCCGTTCCGACGGATCAGTGATGAGAATCTCCCGTTCCGACGGATCAGCGATGAGAATCTCCCGTTCCGACGGATCAGTGATGAGAATCTCCCGTTCCGACGGATCAGCGATGAGAATCTCCCGTTCCGACGGTTCCGTGATGAGAATCTCCCGTTCCGACGGATCAGTGATGAGAATCTCCCGTTCCGACGGATCAGTGATGAGAATCTCCCGTTCTGACGGATCAGTGATGAGAATCTCCCGTTCCGACGGATCAGTGATGAGAATCTCCCGTTCCGACGGATCAGTGATGAGAATCTCCCGTTCCGACGGATCAGTGATGAGAATCTCCCATTCAGGGTCGCGGGGGTTGCTGGAGCCCATCCCAGCTATTATCAGGCCCATACTGTCAAAGAAAAAGTTTGGACAGTACACTGTAGCAACGCGTTTGGCTAATCTGAGCCATTATTTGCTAATAAGCAGTGATTCCTAATGAAATGGCCGGTGGTGTGTGTAATCTGATGCCGTTTCCATCCAAAGGAATATTCAGTTGATCAAAACCTTGTATTTGTGCAGTAAAGAAGCTGATGCCGCTCAGTTCTTATCGTCATCCAGACCAAACAAACTATAAAGGAGCAGTCTTGCTTCCATCTGCACAGCGCGCTTCACACAAATGAGTTCACATTTCATTCAGCAGAGATGATAAAAAGTCAACATGTTGTATTCAGCGATAAGAGGTTTGTGGTTTCGGTGTAATACCACTTGGAGGTTTTTTAGACACTTTGAAGCAGATCTGATGATCCTTCATAAACAGCAGAATCAGATGAATGAGTTAAAACCTATGCCACCTGAATGGATGCCAAAATTACCCAATATAAACATCAGTGTGATTACAATGACTTATGAAAAAGTAAAATGATTTTTGTTATTTTATTTAATCAAAGAGAATGCTTAAATGAGCGAGGTTTTTCATCAGATGTACTTGGGGAAGGATGGAACAAAGAGGAGGCAGCAGTAGTAATCAACAAAACAATGACAGATTGTTGTCATTGTCAGCGACTATGGGGTTCATTATGATTCATAGAATGCCTTATTCATATGCATATGCTCATTACAATTACATTCCTGTCAGAAACCCTTGATTCAGTGGATTTCCAACAAAGGGCCACATGCTTTCTGAAATGATATCTTGCCTAAACAAATTTCAGATGAGACGGGACGGCTTTTATAGAGCACACATGCTGAAGAAAAAATAACTAAGATGAAACAGAAACTTTCTTTGCTAAGAACTTAAAACAAGTCAGAAAAAACATATGAGGCATTTTTATTTCTATAGCCAATGTGCTGTACAAAATATATTTACATAATTACCTCAAGGGCCTTAAACCCCGTGAAGGACCCCTCCCACCCCGGTCATTTCCACTGTTACCCTGGCAGACGTTACAGAGCTGCCAGAGTTCGGACCCGGTTCAGAAACAGTTTCTATCCATCTGCCATCAGTTTACTGGACCAAACAAATCAATCCTGGTTCCCCCCCTTTTTTTTTTTTTTTTTTTTTGGTTTTTTTTATTTTTTTATATATAAATATATATTTTTCTTAATCATTTTAACATTTGTCTGCATTTAGTTAACATTTAGTTGCATCTTCACATGCAAAGACAATAAAGGCTTTTTATTCTCAATACAAACACATCGATGGGAAATACATAGTCATTATTACTATCATCATCATCATTATCCTCATCAACATATTCATCATCATGAACACCATCGTCATTGTCACTACCATCATCAGTATCACTATCATCATTTTCTCTCTTTTTTAAATCAGTTTCCATCAGTTTTTTCTGTTGTTCCTCTTTTTGTAGTAAAATGTTGTAGATTTTGTGTTTATAGTCTAATTCTGATTTGTTCTTGTAGGAGTCTGATTTTATTCCATGAATTATGCGTGTGATATAAATGTGTTTGTGACCATCTCAGAATATATTTTATATGATGTTATTCATGTTTATCAGCCACATTTTACAGGTTCAGTCTGTTAAAGCAGCTGGATTTGCTTTAGTTATTAAATAAAGAAACCAGAAATGATCATTACACTGATACAGAGTTAAATATAAACCTGGACCAGTTTGGACTGGAAACTGGAACCTGGACCAGTTTGGACTGGAAACTGGAACCTGGACCAGTTTGGACTAAAACTCGGAACTATCATGAAAAAGGTTGAGAATCCCTGATCTACATCATCTACTTTACATTATCAATGTCACCATCATCATCATCATCACCGTCATCTTTATCATCATCATAAAGTCTCTCATCAAAGCCAGTATCTCCATTATCACAAAAATTATCATTTTCCTCAATCATCTTCACCATCATCATCATCACTATCAACGACCTCATCATAGTCATGATCTCCATTATCACTTCATCTTCATTCTCATCAGCATCTTCATCTATATCATCCATTTTACAGCATCAATGTCATCATCATCATCATCATCATCATCATCATCACCATCAACTACCTCATCATAATCATAATCAGCATCTCTGTTATCACAACAATCTTCATCATCATCTTCACCCACATCACCATCATTGCCATCAAGTAACTCAACAATCACCATCTCCATTATCACAACAATCTTCATCACCATCATCATCTTTACCATTATCTTCATCATTGCCATCAAGAACCTCATCATAGTCGGTATCATCGCAATCTTCATTCTCATTTTTGTCTTCTGCCCCCTGCTGGATTTGTTTTGCACTTCAAAATTCTGACATCACAAAAAGACACGTGTTATGGAAAGTGTTAATATTTTCTTTATTTAAATTTGGTTTAAAGGTCCAAATAAAGACTCAAGATTAAAAAACAAATAGAATTTGTATCCATTATTTCTGGGGTCAGGTTTTAAAACTAAAACAAAACACATTGTGCAAGTTGTCAATCCAGTAACGTGCATCCCGATTATCTGGTTCTCAAAAAGTAAGTCACTCACTTTTAAGTAAAACTTAAGTGAGTGGCCAAGCAATAAAATATCTTTGTCTGATTTACCAGATGGGCTCAGTAAACATTTATTAATCCATTTATTTATCTATTTATTTATTCATCTGGGGAACAGAATCAACAACTGGACTTCTGTAATTAAACCGTGATGATGGCCGCCACCCCTGAGGCTTGACGACGCACATCATGTATCATGATATCCATCATGTCTGTGTCTACTTGGTAGAGCCTTTTTTCTATTTTTCTCCCTTTTGCTGTAATAAAGTTAACTTTTTTTCCTTTTTAAGTGCACTTCACTCAGCTTGGATATGTTTCAGTGACCCAGCTGCTCTCTGATTCTTTATAACAGCGAGAAGCAAAGTGCTGAGACGGATTCAGTAATGGCGACTGCAGCTTGTCAGTCAAGAGTTTGCTCAAGCTGTTCCAGTTCATGGTGAAGCTATTGCTCCTTTCTTTTGCGGTCTCGTAATAGTCTTCACATCAGCGCCTGAAAACAGTGAAGTCTACATTTTCATATGTCATTTAATATTAGTTTGTGTCTTTTTCTGCGTCTGGTTTCTGTTCTGTGTTCATCTGTGATTGTGTGTCTTCTAAGTGAACATCACACTGCCTCCGTGGTTCTTTATTAAAAGTTGGTTGTTTGTGGCTTTCTTGCAGTTTTTAAATCTTATATCAGAGCCAGCTGGATTTAGCTTTATTTGCTGTACAGTGCACGACAGAAAACACTCAGTCTTTAGGTTTTTGTGCCTTGTATTGATTCAGCACATTTTCCTGTAATATTCAGACGAGGGATAGAAGCCGAGCGGGCTTTAAAGAAATGAAAAAGCTGTCAATTGCAGCAATCATCTTGTTTGTTTACAGTGGTAATATGAAAAATGGGGTGAGTTTTAAAATGTCACACGAGGGCATTTCCAACCATAAACAGCTTTTATTAGAAGAAAATATGGATTATTTTCCTCTTAGCACAATAAAGAGAAGTTTTGCGTTGAAATAGGTTAAAAGCAAAGCAAAAATAAACAAACATCTGCCTGCCGACGTTACTTCAATTATTCAGGCTCTTATGCGGATGTGAACTTTAACATTTCCCCCGCTGAACTGATTTTATGCATTTATTCAGCTTTATTTGCACAGTACTTATTCACAAAGTCATCTGAAGGAACAGTCTTTGCCAATTATTCAATCCAATTCATTTAATCCATGGTTTGATCCGCATGAGTTCAATTCTTGAAAATAATTATTTTCCCTTCAATTCAGTCCCCCATCCCAATGCATAGGGCAACAGTGGAGAGCAATAACACAACCAGAAGCAATTAGATGCTGTAATCACCGTTTCATTTAAAGAAATTTAACATAAGCAACATTATCTGGTGTGAAGGTATCCTTCTCTAAGTAGTTTTTATGCAAAAGGATTATTTTCTCTTTACAAAAATAAATAGATAAAGCAAACAAAATGTAAAGAACACATCTGTTCATGTTCTTATCAAGAAGAGCCTTGCTAAAGTGTAAACCCCATCCATACCTCAGACCAAATGGAAAGCTGTTTTTACACAAATGCATAAACTTTGGGGCTAAAAAAAAAAAAAAAAACCTTCCAGTCTCCCTTCATGAGCGATACTGTGCTACACTGCCCCCACAGTTTATCTGCTGGTACTACTCCATTTGCTCCATTTAGCTACAGTATGGATCTGCAAGCTGTCTGAAAACAGACTGAAATCCACATGAAATGAATACTGAAGGTGGACAGAAGGCGCCATTTATATGCATATTTAAAGTTGAGCATATTGAGCCTTAAAGCTAACTTTGTATTTGTTTTAATCAAAGCAATCACTACTGTAGCCTCATTTTCAATAAAGCATTTCTGTAGAGACAAAATGAGGCCTAAAAGAGGCATGTGCATGTTTCCTGTCATATTTAGAAATCAGCAAAATCAACATAAATGGGGGAAGGAGAACAACCATCCATATTTGATCCATCGGACAAATATTTCATGAGTGAAACGATGAGGGGTAAACCGCAGCTTGATTTGATGAAAATAATGTAAGATCCTATCACAGATTTCCTTTTTCTTGACACAGTTAATGAGAAATAATTAGCAGAGATGGTTTGCTGTAATTATTCCTTGAGCACTTTTCAGCTGTAAAAGACAATTGCCAACTCAAATAACAAATCAAAACCCATTAAATATTTGATCAGCACTGTCTTATCACATCTTCCAGCTCCTGAACTCCTCCTGAACCTGTACGCAGCTGTGAAAACTGCTGAGATGACTCTGGGATGCAGCAGGAATCACACCACATTAGGAAGACAATCGTCAGCTGGAGAAACTTCATCCAAACACCAGTGACAGTGATGCTCCATCCTGAGACTCCTTTAAATGGATCTAACAGTCGAGAGACTCTGTCACCCTTCATATGCTCACTTATCAAGCAATTAAGCAATTTCCTTTCTAAGAAATATCTCCTATCGTCAAGGAGCTAAAAGCAGGGAAGGGTCATTAGTGCGAGAAATAAGGCCAAGCTAATGAGGGGTAGTCACATATCACCACAGTCCCACATAGGAGACCTTGGTGTGAAGTGTTGAAGGTGCAACGTCTCCCGGAGATTTTTCTGTCAAATATACACAAGGAGATCGAAAGTAAAGTTTCCATCACTTTTATTGAATTAGGCCAGCTTAAACATAAATGACATACTTGGCATGAAATAGTCAGTGATTTTATAACCTGCAGGGAGGACACTCAGTACCATACAGAGCCAGAATGGCAAAAAAAATGAGTTATCTACCTAATTAAAAATGATTGACTTCAACTATACGGTAGTACAGGTTTGAGAATTCATTTCAATATGTAACGGTTGCAACTGTAATTATTCTTCATCTTCTTACACTAAAAACTCTTGGGTCAAAAATGACCTATGACAAGTTATTTTTGACCAAGTGGGTTAAAAGGGGACCAACTAATTTTTGGGTTCCTATGACCCAGGAAATTGGGTTATTTTTTTTTACCCAAATTTCCGGTTGAATATTTGACCCAGAGTCAACAAAGCAAATGTCTGGGTTGAAATATCCCAGGAATTAGTTGGATCCCTTTTTAATGCAGCAGTTTAACCCAGGAGTTTAGTGTGTGGAAATTACAATCTTTCATTTGTAAAAAGCTAAATTGCATTTGGACATCTTTGTCTTGTTCCTAGTTTTATTTTGTCCAACTGGGTGCTGTGAGTACAAAGATGGCAACCACCAAGTTCCTTGCTGAACTCCTTCAAGAAAATACATGAAAATAAAGTTGAGCGTCTATCAGGTAAAGCTAGCATGTTGTAAGTCTACCGAAATCATGTACAGTTATTTTTAGAGCAAAGCATCCAATGGAAGATCCACCCACAAACTAGCATTAAATGCTTTATCACCATATGCCAGGAGTTTACGGAGAAACTTGTAAACATTATCTATGATAGCATCCAATCACTTTTGTTGAAAACAAAAGTTTAAGGTTGAATGGAATTTGAGTTTCCAGTCCTATAAAGGAACCATCAGCTATCCAAATATCAGAAAACCATCTAGCAACTACTGGCACGCTGAGGAAACTATGATGACACTGAAGATGAGCTAGTGTCTGTCTCCTAAAGAGGTCTTCACATAATGAGAGGTTTGCGTTTTGCTCACTGCAAAGTACGGTGCAGAGGTACTGAGGGGACCTGGCGGAGCTCAGAGCGTCCACTTGCAACATACACAAACAGCTAAGCTAGCGTTAGCATTGTATTTAGCTTACCATTTTGTCCTCAGCCGGAAAATGAAACGCGTTGAAGTGCAAACCAAAGAGGGACAAGATGGACATGATTCTGAAACCCTTGTAAATGTGCTTCAAGTGGCGGCTGAACACTCGTCATCCACTCTGTCCTCGTTCAGTATGGGAGCAAAACTGAAGAGAAGATGCTATCCAATCCGTTGCTTTTCTCAGCTAATTATTTTCATGAAGTGGCCCGTATGAACAGTTGCTTTAAACTGAATTGCTGACTTTGTTGTGAATTGCTGCTTCATAAATAATGCCGAGTTGAACTGGTAACTAAATGGAAATGTAACAGTCTGTGCTTCACACATCGTTAGCAACATGGTGTTAGCTAGCACCAAAAATTGCATGAGAACATTCTGTTTTTGTCTTTTTTTTTCCCAGTCTGTCCATTTCTTCTTGAAAATAGTTGAGCAATGAATATGTTTTAAAGAAAGAACATACAATCTGTCACAGAAAGAAAGGTATGCAGCCAGTCAGTCATCTATGAGTGTAACTTCAGCTGGAAAATGTCTGGAGATGACCTCTGTTGTGCATTACTATTCTATAAAAATCCGCTGCAAATATGAAAAATTGTCAGAAACTAAGTCAGGAAAGTAAAATAAAAATGTCCTCCTCATTCTCTGAGGAATTTACTTGAATTCATAGAAGAAATAACTGAACAGTGAAAGACAGCTTTCGTGCTACTGCAGCTGAACACAAAGTCCGATAGATTTGTTCTGTGCCTGCAGACTATAGATTTTTCCCCCGCATTTTCAAAATGTTTCCCAAATAATCCCTGTGCTTTACTTCACTTCCCCCCACCTCTTCATTGCAATTAACTCAGCAAACAATAATTAACTAAACACACAGACAGACATCTTAGTTAAATCACATGCACACATTTCCCCTTATAAAGCAAGTCTGAGTGCTGGATATGACAGAAAATGAAATCAATCCTCATTAGCGATGCCTTTTCACTCTCCAGAGGCCACTGTCAGGTGTGCTGTAATGCATATTTCTGGTTTTAAAGTTCAAACCAAGCACTTCCAGTGACCTCCTGCTGGACTCCACTATATTCTGATGAATCACGGAGCTTTCCAATGAGCTGCTAACCTTGGTTTTTGAAGAACAGAAAGGTACATGCTGATGCGCTGAGCTGTGTCGGCGCTTATTGCAAAGCCGGGGTCAGGGCTGGGCATTTTCACTGAACAGCAGAATGGCTTCCTGCTGAATGAAAACACACCCAAGGCCTCAGAATTAGAGTTAAATACTGACACAACAAAGCAGCACCAACCTGTTTTCAAAGCATCATGATAAGCAACACAGGTGCGCTGCTCGTGTGGCTGCACCCTCAGTCTGCCCGGTTCTGTTTGTGTTGTGTCTACTGTCTGTGTAGTCTTGGACGGGTTGCACTGGAAAAAGAATTTCATTGCACTGGGACGCCGGTACAATGACAATAAAGTTTTTCTGATTCTGATTCTGATTTCTGATTCTGAAAATGTGTTAAGTGCATATAACTGAAATAATGCACAGCTGGTTTAGCAGGATGTGTTGGTCCAGCGGTACAGTCGGGAAAATGTGGTTCCTGCTAATTCAGGAGTTCATAGGAGCAAGATCAATTGTGACACAGTCAACCACAGAGCAAACCAATTCCCCTTTCCCACCAGTAACAAGCTTGCATTTCATACCAGACCGGGTCAGGAGAGCCTGCCGACTCCCATTGCATGTTGTTGATAAGCAGCTTTAAATATCTCCAGCAGGGAGAAATGTTACTCCTGCTTTCCCCGGCTTCTGCTCAGATTGATCAGGCAGCTCAAGGTGGCAGGATGATCAAGTGGCTCGTTAAGCGGAGGAGGAATTAGGTCTGAGTGTGTCAGATAGGAGAAAGTCGTGCTTTCCCCACGGGCATCTGTGTGGTTTCCCATTGCATGACATCTGCGCTTGTTCCCTTTAACAATCGGGACATCTTTCCTCAAAAACAACCCACAAAGGAGCATGCACTCTGCACTCATGTTTGTGCATAGATATAATAGAGCTCATCTGAGGACAAATACAGTTTTTTTTAAAGCCTGTTTTTAAATTAGCATGATTTATTTCAATAGACCGTTGTTGCAAAATCCTGCATTTAAGGGCCCCGTCCCATGTGTCAACAATTGCTTCATAGGACGAGGTTAAATGAGAAACAGAAACATACTGTGGAGGGAAGGGAGGATTAATGTAGGATTAATACCGAGCTGCCCTGCAGGTCAGAGGTCTGCTGCATTCTCTGTAAGACTCACTCAGCTCAATCTCGAGGAGAAAGCTTTTGCAGCGTCCTCTTTCAGGGTATCCATTATTTCTCCTCTTGCTGTTATTGGGAGTGTTAACTGTGTGGATGATATTGGCTGCTGCTGCATCTCCTAACGTCAATACTGGAACAAATTCTCTCAGCAATGAAAACATGACAGAGAGTTAAACTTCTTTCAGTGCAACTGCCAGACCAATTGTATGTCTACAAACCCAGAGTAATATGAACAGGAAGAGTGCTGTTGCAGAAATGCTGCTCTCCAAGCAGTCCAAACTCGCTCTGATTCCCAGGACATGAATTAATAACGTCCTATCAAATATCTTTGGTTTTTGAGACATGAACAACGTGTCACTTATGGACTGGCTGCAGCAAGCGTAAACAGAGTCTGCAGGTTTTTTTTTTGGAGAGTTTACTTTTGAAAAAGTCATCACGAGAAGGCTGCTCGGGAAATGAGAAGTCACATGACCTACAAACATGACACCTTGGATCGATTTGGCCCCAGTCCAATTTAGCGCTAACTTTTATAAACATCAAGTGCTTGGTGAAAAAAAAGAAAAGAAGAAAGAAAAGAAAAAAACTATCTAAAATCCTCGAGCCATGCCTGTTTTCTATTACAGCTGCCAAAAATTATTATTTTTTTTAATCAACTAAACATATTATTTTGGCAATCATATGACAATAGTGGCATATTTACCAGGGCGGGGACGATATGCTTTTCTCTTGATTCGATTCTTAATGATTTTTTGGGTGTTGATTCCATTTAAATTGTAATTATTAGATTTTTGCAGATTTCTGTGATTTTTAGTTTGGTTTTCTAACACCAGACCAAGTTGTCTGCCTTCTGTTTCATTTTTTTTTTCTCTCTCTCAGAAATAGTTCTGTTATTTAACAGTCAAAGAAAAACATCTCCAGCCCTCTGCTGGAGAAAAACAGGAACTTTCTTCACACCCAAATAATAAGACTAAAGGGGGAGCATTTAAATTTGACCCCCAAAAATTGATTTATTAAAAAAAAAAAAAAAAAAAAAATCCCAATTTTGAAAATTATCAAAAAAAAAGAAAAAAAAGACAACTAGATTTTTGATCCAACTCTTCAAACCCCAATACGCATTACAGTCCCAGGCAAAAGTTTGGACACTTTCTCATTGAAACTAATGGAAAAACGTGTCCAAACTTTTACAATGAATGTTTACTTATATCAATTACAATTAAAAACACCCCGAAGCACAACTACACGTGCATCAATACAAAAGCAACAAAGCAGCAGAAGGCACAGGACAACAGAAAGAAAAACACAAAAACAATAAACGATTAGTTGATTAAGAAATTAGTCGCAGACTATGTTGATAGACAATATAATCATGAGTAAAGTTATACCGTGTAACTTTTGGCCACTAGGAGCGCTAAACCTGCAACGTCTCACCGGCCTCACGGCAATGACGCAAATTTAAATCTCCTCTCTCGTGTTTGGATGTTGAAATAAACGAGCCCATCAAGATTCAAGAATTTTTTAAAGGATTTTTTAACCATTGGAGGATCTGCCCCTGGCGGAGGTAAGCGCCTCTGTTTCTAATTATGTTTACATAGCTGAAACATCACACACACAAATGCACAATGCAAAGATAAACGCGCTATCAAAACCGGCCACGAAACCACGTTGTAGTTTTCAGCACTGAATGAAGCAGTAGCTTTGGCAAAACTCACGTTTGTTATGAGAACGTCTGGATTAACCCAGCTTATGAAACAGCGTATGAAAACCACACAACAAAACCAAGCAAACTGCCGATTGTTCTGTTATTTTTCGGATATTTATATGAATTACAGAGACGCATTTATTGCTGCAAACCAGCCACAGTTGCGCAAAATGTTTAGGGAGTCACGTTAGCTTTGGTCTATAGTAATTTTGTCGCATTTCGCGAACAGGAAACTATCGGCAGCTAATACGGCTCTGGTCAAAAAAAAAGCATCACATTTTCGTATGTTTACACAACAGCCAAACTTACTTACAGTCTAATGACACGGTGGCAAACAGAGAGTGGGTTTAGCCTCCACGCTGCCGTTTCCGAAGACTTCAACGACTGATTTACTTTCCAATGTCCACTCGTGTTTTTGATCTGCAGTGATCGCGTCACTTTCACCTTTTTACTTTGTTCCGCCATGACTAAACTTCGAGTAATGAGAGAAAGTAGCACAAGTAGAGCTTTCGGTTTACGGAAGAGGAGCCGTAAAGCAACTTTCTTTACGGCACTTTCATCGACGGCCCGCCTCTCCAAAGTTACGATGTCTGGTTTCTGCAGAGGGAAGCCCGCTCAGAGTGCTGACACGCGTCAGTCACTGTATATTGGCCGGAAAAATCATCTAATACTGCTAATATTAGGCTTAATATCAGAGGCAAAAGATACACGGTAAAACTTTAATGGACTACATCCTGACAGCCCTATTTTCCATTATATTGCAGGGAAAAAATGAAATAGATGTTGCAGTTTATGCAAACATGTTCAAACATGAATGAAATCCCACACATTAGGGATGGAACATACTTAAAAGCATGTGTTGAGGTATCCAGGAAGTATTTTATACACTATTATATACACTGAACTCTTTAAGGCTTCATAAAGCTTCAAACTGGTGTATTTGAGGCAAAAACAGAGTTTGTCCAATTCTTACAAGCTTGAAAGTGAATATTTGGACTGAGCAGGTCATGCTCCATCATACGAGGGTGGACCCAAATGCTGGACTAGGTAGGAACCAAGATTGATTTATTTATTTAGAAGGGCAGTAATTAGAACGTACTGTAGAATAAGAACCAAGACGAACTGAAAAAAATGTTTCTGCAGACAAACCAACAAAGTAACGCTGGGAAACCAAAGACAAACCAGGACAGGACAGACCACAATCTGGCTGTGACCCAAGGAATTCAGAACAACAAAGCTCCAACCTGAACTCAGAGAAGCCCAACTGAAAAACTACAGGACACAACAAGGTTGGAACAGGAATCAGAGCGAAATTAAACAGAAAACAGAACCAAACCCTTCGGGTCATGGCTTCATACTGTAGTCATTTATGCATCGTAGCACTGTGAAAGCTTCTTAGACCAATTTTCTTGTGATTTCTTGATTTGATTTCTTCTTTGGATGCTAACAGCCTTCTATCTGATCTGTCAAGACGATCCCACACTGCTTCCACAATGTTGAGGCCAGATCTCCACTTTTATTACACTTGCTACAAAATTACCCAAAACTGAAAAGTTATACAGTATTTCCAAAGTACACTCATCAGCCCCTTTACCAGGTACACCTCCTACTGCTTGTTAAGACAAATAGCCAATGAGCCAATCACATGGCAGAGAATCAAACTTTTTGGACACATAAGCTGTGTCTCATGTTGCATCTGCACACTGCGAAGTGCGGATTCGTTGGCTGCATACGTTACAGCGGCGCGCCAAGTACTGTCCTGTTTCAGAAACGTCTGAAGGAGCCTCCAAATTCACCCTACAAACCCGCACTCCCTGTGGCCTGAAATGAAGGATACGTGCGATGTATCCTTCATGGCCTCGCCTATCCCAGAATTCATTGCGCACAAGATGGGCGAGAATGATCAGCAGAGCTATGAGTGTAATGTTTGGATATCGGCTATTTGTGGATTTTTAAGTGTTAAATGAAGTTTTTACCCATTGGAAACAGAATATCTGTGGAAAATTTTAAAATAGCTTAAAAAGAGAGTTTTTGCCTCAGAAAATGCTTTTGTTTGACATTATTTGGGTGTGAACAAGCAGATAATGGGGTGTTAATGTTCAGGTAATGACAGATAAATGAAAAGGACTGAAATGCATGGTTCCAATTTAGTTTGTACTACATATCTGAAGTAATTGAAGTAATAAGTGGAAAGAATGCCATCACTAAACAGTTGCAGAGTCTGCAGTTGCTATGCAATGGGACTGAAGCACTATGGGAAATTCTTGGCTAGGATGTCCCATTTCAGCAGCCTACCATTTCAGGAGGCTGCTTCAGATGCGTGGACTTCATAGCCTACGTAGTCTGCGCACTTCGCAGTGTGCAGACTGCAACATGAGACACAGCTGTAGTCATCAAGTTAACTCACTGAAGAAAGAAACTGAGCATCAGAATGATGAAGAAAGGGGATTTAGCCGACTTTGACGTGGCATGGTTGTTGGTCTGAGTATTTACAGGAATTTTCACACACAACCATCTCTAGGGTTTCCAGAGATGGTCTGAAGAAGAGAAAATATCCAGTGAGCAGCAGCTGTCTGGACCAAAATGTCTGGTTGATGTCAGAGGTCAGAGGAGAATGGACAGACTGGTTGGAGATGACAGAAAGACAGCAGGAAGTCAGATCAGCACTGGTTTCAGCCAAGATATGCAGAATTTATAGTTTTCAGTCACGTGACCTGCTGGGAGCCCTGGCGGGTAAAAGGTGACGGGACGCAGCGGATTCTGAGCAGACAAACGACAGAATAATTGTTTAAATCACCTGTCAGTCACCGAGAAGGACAGATACAGAAATAAGTTGGAAGTGTTTGACAGTTGTGACCCGTATAGAGAAGCGACTGCTGTATACGAGCTGTTAAACATCACCATGTCCCTGCTGAGCTGCATTCAGAAGTGTCACGTACACCGCTGCCAGAGTGAAGGTATATCAGAGCACCGACAGTTCTCACTAAGTAACTATTCACACAGACAGAATAATTTCCTCTCATTTTAATATATTACATCAGGTTTAGAAATGAAGCGCTATGAAGACATAAATAAAAAGCATAGGGGACAGGTATGCAGGCAAAACAAAGAATATCATTCCAAGTATCAGCGTTACATCTTCTTTGTGGGTACCAGGATTTCCATATCCTTCCTTTAGGAGTTTATTTGCATTACTGCATCCCTCCATTTTAGCTAGCAGCTAGCATCAACCCATACAGAAGACGGCAGGCGGCTGGTCGCCTCCATATGACAAAAAACCACAACACGTATATATAAGGTTTTATTTATGGCTAAAACTATGTTAACTATATACGGATGAATGTAGGTGTGGACGTTACTGACCGTTGATGAAGTGTTCGCTGCTAGAACGTGTGGGTTAGAGGCTGGTGGAGGGGCTGCATGGGTTGCTCTACCCGGGACCGAGGTGCGTTTCGTAGAACTGATCCACAGATTTCTCCTCTCAGGGTGTCTTCATAGGACGGAATGCGGTAAAAACCAGGTAAAGACACAACCCCAGCCTGAAGCAGATGGGCTACAGCAGCAGAAGACCACACCGGGTGCCACTCCTGTCAGCTAAGGTCGTTTTCACACGTTTGGGTCGATCCAGGCGCTGCCGCATCAGTGAAAAGGTTACAATGCTTCAATTTAAACTAGTACGGCTCCGTTTCACATCTGCTTTTTAATCACCGGGTCCAGCAGTCGCTCTACAGACTGGAGCGTTGTGTATCCATGGCAACCAGGCGGAAGTCGATGCGTCCTAGCTGTATAAGTGCTGTAAACAAAGCACACATGAATGGAACGTGTTGAAGACGAGACGAGATGCTTGTGGAAAACAATGTCGTCGTACTGGAGGAGGCAGATTTCCAGACCAACCAGAGCAAGGCACAGATTGATTCTGAACCGTGAAGTCCAACCATACGCAGATATTATCGGCGAACAGCAGGTACCGGTGAGTTAAACACGAGAATTAACGCTTAGCCTGCTTGCCATTGTTGGTAATTTGTCCAGTGTTTGTGAACGCCTCGATGATGTTAACATTAGAAATACATTAGTAGCTAGCAAACAAGATGATACTAAAGGTTACAGTTAGGATGTAACCCTGTTATTGTAATATAACTGTCAATAAGAAGGATATCCCAACAGTACAGCTGCCTACGGATACCTGTTTAGTTCAAAAAGGTGGAGTATCCGGGATTTACGTCGAGCTAAAGTTGGTGCACGTTCACACATCACTCACGCCGCATTTCAGGTTGACGCAAGATGCTCTGAAACCGCCCTGTACGGCCGGTCCGAGAGCGGGCGAGTTAGAATGACTACGAGCGTGTGTGGCGTGTTCACACAGACCCAGTCGCACAGTGTTCGGTACCAAAACCCAGTTAGGTCGACCTGAACGGGTCCTGTGTGAAAACGACCCAAGAACAGGAAACTCACCAGAACTGGACAACAGAAGATGGAGAAACGTTGCTGGTCTGATGAGTCTCACTTTGGGCCCCTTAGTACCAACATGGCGGTTTAACCACCACAGCCGACCTGAGTGTTGTTGCTGACCATGTCCATCCCTTTATGACCACAGTGGAGCATCTTCTGATGCTTCTTCCAGCAGGATGATGCTACATGTCATTAACCATGTCAAACTGTCTCAAACGGTTTTAAATCCAACAGAGCACTTTTGGGATGGAGCGGAGGACTGTCAGTACGAAAGTGCAGTCCACAAATCTGCAGCAACTGTGTGATGCTTTCACGTCAATATGGAGCTAAATCTCTGAGGAATGTTTCCAACACCTTGTTGAATCAATGCTATGATGAATTAAGGCAGTTCTGAAGTAAATAGGGCGTCCAACCCAGTACTGGCAAGGTAACTAGTGAGCACATATAACAAATAAACACATTGGTTTCTCTTTGAAGTGAGCTAATGTTGGTGCCAACAATGACACATACTCATGAGAAAAAGAGGGTAGACTGAGGATCCAGCTTCCCTCACATATGGGCACAGAAGCAGGGGGACAGCCAACGGAGCCTGGTGCACTGCCATTCTCACTCTGACAACGTGACTGATGTTTGCCCAACATGAACAAAGGGTGGAGAGGCTCCTCAGGAGATGGGGAAAAAAATCAATTCTCCAAGCGAAAGGCTGCTGTTTTACAGAAGTTATAAAACTTGTTATCCAGCCAAGAATAGTTTGGATATAAAACTTGATTTCTGTAGCTGATTAAGACAAAGTCTTCACAGATTCAGCTATAAACTTTGAATAGCAAAGTTTGTGTGCAGTATAAAAGCATTTTTTTTCCCACAATCGCATCCTGACTCGATTAAATCAGCAATATTTCAGACTGTGTTCATTTACCGTGTAAATGAAACAGGTTTCATCCCAACTGTGCATTCTGTAATCACAACAGAATCTGAATCTGTTCAGGGCTTGTAATCCAGCTTCTGGACTAAGATTTCTGCAAACTGACCACAATGTGGCACTAAAGACGGGCTCACAGACAGACACTGAATCATTCCTGCACATTCATCCGCTATCTGAACTCAGCATACATTAGCACCAGCATTGCATTTCAATAGAAACTGGCCTCCAGTCAGATGGCTGGACTGGATGAAGCACTGCTGCATGGGAAAAAGAAGAGATTTTTAAGGGTTTGGGTGACCTTTATTAATGACATTTCATTTTCCAAATACAAAACTGTGCAGTGACTAGTTTGATTAATTTAAGCATGTCCACTCTCATTCACAAAACTCCCCACATGGCCAAATTTGGCTGCTGAATGGACCCCTTTCTTTAGGTGGAGTATTATTCTCCAGCCCTGTATTCATAATTAAAGTTGTAAAAAGCCTGATAATGGTGCAGAGAATTAATTATATTTAATAAGTCACTGGAACTTGATATAACATGTGGAAATAGCCTTGAGAGTGAATATTTGAAAGGTTACCGGGGGGCCCAGACACAGACAATTAAAATCTTCAACTAAATTCAGCAGGTTATTGAATGAACTGCTCTGCAGCGTGAAAACTCTACATTGCAAAGGTAATTTCGATCTAATGGACTAAGTATTTCCACTAAATTGATGCAACAGACAGAAAATTCCTAAAATTAAATTCTTATCTATATTTTCTTAATAGTGAAGCCATCATGAATGACTCCATGAGTGCTGTGTAAATTTTACAGCATGCAACTGCATCTCACTCAACTGAACATAAGAACAAAAAATAAATTATTTAACTGGTTATAAATAAAGAATGTTGCCACTACCGTTGGGCATATCGATAGCCTGGAATCGATCCTTTGGCAGTGGCTAGACAAAATATCGGAATTGATACTTTTGAGTATCGTGATACCACTGTACTGATACAAAACATAATTTGTTTTCACTTTTGAAAGTTTTAGGCAATGAAATTATGTGTGAAAGCAGCCAGATTCTAGCTTCTGTGTCACATGATGGTGGTAGCCAATCAGATGTCATAACGATGCTGCTACTGTTAGTGATGATGATGATGATGTTGTTTTGGTATGTTTCAGTACTATAATGCAGGTTATTTCACATTATGTTTAGGTAAATTGATGATATCACTATTACATTTTATATTTGAACATTTTCCACCAAATAAATTTAAATAATCTTAACCAGTACCCAATCACAGAAAGACATTTTTAATCTGATTTTTGTTTAATTTAAGCATTTCTTTCCAGTACCTCTGTTCTCAAGTTTCACTTGTATTGCCCTTTCATTCAAGAGGTTAATGCAAACTGTATAATCATGTCATTTTCTTTTAAGGGACAAAAAGTATCAGTATTGATGAAAAAGCACCACAAACTACTGGTATCGTATGAACAGGAAAAACTTCTGTATTGTCCATAGTTGCCACATGAACATTATTATTGCCTTTTTTTTTTTTTTTTTCAAAAGAGAATAATAATACAGTTCAGGGGTAGTGCAGTTAAAATGGCATCATGGACAACTACAGGTATCTGACATATATTTTGAGTGAGCATGGATTAAATAAAAAATGTGAGCAAGAGAGATATTTTTAAAAAAATGCAAAAATGGGGAACTTCTGTATCACCTTTATCCAAATAAAGAAAAGCTCCCTGAATCCAAAAAGATCAGATTAGTGTAAATAAGATATCTAGAAAATAAAGAGGGAACAAATTTATTCTGTCAGAAAGAACACATATATGTGGCAAATTATCGAGGATACATCTCAATGAAGCCTACATACCCATCAGCAGCAGTCATTACAGGGTCAATTTCCAAAGGGAGGTCACACAAGGAGCCGAGATAACAAGCTCTCCTCGCAGTCCCCGCCAGTAATAATGAATAAACCCTGATACATCTTCCTCTGGGAAGTGCAACAGATACCTGGCACCAGGCGTTTTATTTCCAGCTTTAGTAGAAAAAGCAAAGCAATTCCCATTTGACAAGGAAACCGGCTGTGCCTGTCAAAGCTCAATAGTACTTCACATGTTACATTTATCTTTTATTACTTGCAGTCAGAAGAGAGAAGATAACTTTCTCTCTTTTTCCAACATCATCATTATGCCAAATGTGCTTTTTCCTCTAACCTTGGCCCATCCCCCCCACAGGTGGCTTTTTTTGCTTCTGGCATTTCAGGCTGGGTGAGAGGTCACACTCATGCTCAATTAAAAAATATGAAGTTATGTGCAATCTCCCCACAATCGATCTGAAAACAAAGTTGGCTCAAGGTGACAGATAACGCCCTGCAGGTGTGTTTCATAAAAATACGAGAGCTTTTAACTGATCAGAGGCACTTCTGAATCACTGAGCTGGTATGATCCCCCACACCTTCTTATTGAATTGTTTAAAAATTGCAGTATTTCACGCTTGCTTTTCCAAGGACTCATTTAACCTCCCTGCTTACTCCATTTAAGTATCTTTTCATTATCAGAGACTGTTTTCCGGTGCATCACTTCAATCAGAAATCCCTTGCATAGCAGGGAATGTTGAGGGTGGCTTTGAAGGGGGTGGTTGAGCATGCAAGCCTTGGTGTCTTGATGAATCACAAGGGCTTGGGGGCACGTCTTTCCCCTCCAGACACATCCCTGCAACACAGTCATGCCTCAGCAACTAATTGAATTTGATGTCCCTTCCTTGGTAAAGGTTTCCTGCTGCTGATAGATGGCAGTGGAAGAAGCTGGACTGCTATCTAAGCTCAGAGCCAGAGCCCATTTACATGATACAACCCCCCCCACCACCACCACCGTACATGGTTATTGGGCGATTTGCAGAATGGACGTGGCTCAGTCAAGGTGACAGAAAGAGAATTATATTAAAGGCGTATAGTAAGACATAGACAGGCCGGCCTTTTTGCAGATGAAGAACTTCTTGTATATCAGAGTCATCGGTGGCTGTTGCTGCTGCAGCGGACAGCTGAACGCAGCCATGCAGAGGAAAGTCACCTGCTCTGCAGAACAAATCCAGGAGCTCCAAAGGTCACGTGGGAGTAAGTGCACATCAGCAAGGAAAACTGGATGAAAGGCTTCGGTTTAACCTTCTCTTCAAACCAAGGTATTGGTTCTTAAAAAATTAGAAGCAGAAAAAGCAGCAGTTTAAACAGTTTAATCATGCCAGGGAGTGAAAACAAACATGAAATAGAGGTCTACCCTCTCTAATGCATCATTTACAGTTCTAAATGTGGCTGGAAATATTGATATAACTGAGAATAACTGGGCACTGAGAGCTCTCTCTGTATTAAAGGATTTTCCTTTTGGCTTTTGAACCAGGATGGTGCCTCACACTCCAAAAATATGCTACAAAAAACGAATTAATACTCTGTGACATTTGCTCTTTTTTCCTGTTTGGGCAACAGCAGATCGTTTTGTACCACTATTCAACAATAATTACAGTAAAACCATCCTGCTAAATGAAAGCAAGAGCCCTGGGGCATTGTGTCTTTGTTCAACATCTACATAACAACTCTTCATTACAATGTCCAACAGCAAATTAGAAATTCCTTGTGTCTACAAAGACCACAGTCAGTGTGAAATCCATCAATACCCTGCAGCTCGCTGTGCTATCACTGTTCATTTCACTTCCAAACACATTCAGTAATGAAAGAAGACACATCATATGTAATAATGGACTGCCACTGTCTGCCCCATACATTGTCTGATAATTCCACATTTCCTGTTTAATTCATAGCTCTCGAAGCTCCACTGGCTCAGCCAGACAAGTTATTTCAGCCTCTTAGTACAAAACCCCCCGAGCTCTCTAAGTTTCCTTCACCGTTGGCCTAATCTTTATATGTTGAAGTAGTTCTTGAAAAGCAGCAGTGACAAACATCTCAATGGCTCAAACCAAAAGTTATTTTGTTGCTTTAATGGGTATAGACTTCAACTTTTAAGGTTGACATTTGGATTAAAGTCTCATAATCATAGTTTTGTCTCCAAATCGTAAAGGAAAACAGACACGACTGATCTTTAACCATCCAGTGGCTGAGCAGAGATTCCTGGACCCGCTTAAGCTCCCCCATGGGGACA
The DNA here is from genome assembly GCA_023101725.1 of Atherinomorus stipes. NCBI lineage: Eukaryota > Metazoa > Chordata > Actinopteri > Atheriniformes > Atherinidae > Atherinomorus > Atherinomorus stipes. The sequence goes on along the minus strand of JALJCO010007170.1, from coordinate 89,980 downwards.
TTAAGGGGTTCCTTCTAAAAAAAACTAGATCTAATCCCCCGAGGGAGTCCTGAGGGAGTCCAGTAGAACATTGCACTTCCTATTTGCATGTGCGAGTTCACGACACGACAGAAGCCGCGGCAGACGATATTGCACGCTCTCTAACTTTCTTTGTGTTAAATCAATAGCCAACCCCTCTTGTGTTTGTCCCGGTTTTTCAGCAGCTCATTTGCTCTTAGCACTATATAAACAGCATATTTCTTCTTCTACTCTTGCATTATCTGCAGAGTAGGTGCCAAACACTGCGGCTTCTGTAGTGTCATGAACTTGCATAGACGTGCTTCTAGGAAATGTGATGTAGTACTGTTTAGGCTATAAATATACACTAAATGATGTTTTGAGTAAATTCTGGCTGCTCAGGACACTTGGATTACATTGGACGAGCAGTATGGAGGAATATCGCCAAGCTTTTGTGGACTTTTATGGACGTGTTTGGTTCAGTCGCCGGTGAACTACATTATGAAAGTTGGGGGAAAGGGAGAAGCCTTCCTGATCGCCGGCTACATTTGAGATATTAAAAAAAGTGCTGCAGAGTCTTTCTCACCATGAGGGGAAGTGGAAGATAAAGTTACATCATTTTGTGGGTGTGCTATTCCTTTAAAATATAAGAACTGATAAAAATGACTAAAAGATACACACTCAGAAGAATAAGTACCAAATTGTACCTTAAGGGGTACATGGCTTGTCACTGGGGTGGTACCTGTAAGGGTACACCAGCAGTACCCTTAACAGTGGGTACTTTGGAACTTAAATGTACCTTTCAGGCTCCCAAAAAGGTACATATAAGTGCCTTGAGGTCCACTTATTACCCTTACAGGGTACATGAATTCAAATTGTACAAATTGTACCTTGAGGGACAGAAATGAACCCGTGCTGTCACACCATTTCTGACAGTGTATGACCATCAAATATCATATTACAATTTCCTTTTCTTTGATGACATCACCAGGCATTCGTTATGTTCGAGGTCCGAATCTACATTTATAGAGAGCTAAAAGTGGCATGTTAATACAGCTTCTATTTGCCTGAACCAAAAACACCCAAAGATGTACATCACCCACACACACACATCCACACACACACACAATACATTGTTGCAGCTCACAGTGTGCACTGGTGCTGGACATCTGGCTTCCATATAGTGTTTGTGACAGTGACATGACAGCATTCTTTTATGACTCCCTTACACTCTGCAGCAGTGACAGCAGAGGAATGGAGAGAGCTGCCTGGAATCATGGAGAGGAATCCCTGTCAAGCATTACCCCGAGGCTTCCCCTCCCTCGTGTCAAGATAGATAACCAGTGGAACCTCATGGGAGGTAGGGAGATAAAGAAATGGAGACAGAAGCAGAAAGAAAGAGAAAAACAGAGCTGGAAAAAAAAAGAAAGTCATAAAAAAGTAATTTCAAGGAAGGTTCAGTTTTTCTTTAGATAGTCTTCTCTAAGAGCCGGCTTGACTGCAAGAGGCATAAAAAGGGAGATGATGTATAGATTCATATGGTGAAATGAGCACTGTATTACCACTATCTGATTGTTGATGCAATTATCAGCAGCTAATGCAAATGAAGGGATTTTAAAGGAGTTGTAATTCCAAGCATGATGATGTCTTAATGAAATAATAAGTTCATTTAAATTCAGCATTTTTCTGCTTTGTGCTTTAATCTGCTATTTAATCTGATATTACTCAAGTTTGTCAGCATTTCTACTCGTCTCTCTGCGTTCTTCCAAATTATTTTTCATTAATCATTTGCAATTACATGATCCAATTCCTATTCCTATTTTCATCCCAACCCTAGCCCTTCCCCTTGGCTGAGTTTCAACTGCTAGGTATTGAACTATTCTAAGAAATGGGACAACCCTTCGAAATCCTCCTGTATCATTAATAGTCGTCTGTGGCACAGTAAACGGACATATTTACAGAAGAGTTTGCAATGCCATGTGCAGTAGCAGTAATATCCCTTTCCTGGGTGACTGGATTATTTTTTCAGCTTTGAACAAAGAATAACATAAAAATGAAAAGAAAAAGAAGACGCCTTTGACCCAAAGTTAATGTTAACATTACAGACATGAGCAGAAGCTTGTAACATTATGAAAGTAGCAATTTCTTCATAGTTGTAAAAAAATAATATGCCAACGTGACCTTAAAGGTAGAGTCTGGAGTTTTCCCCCTGAAAATAAACGTGAGACTTGTGCAAGTAAAATCCGTCTCAAATCGCGCCTTTGGGCCTCTACTCGCGTGCGTTGGTGCGTTTAAATGCAGCTGTAATTCGCTCTTTCACTTTGTTCTGGTCGGAACGTTTGTGGGTGGAGATTTCTGCTTATATGTCCAGCCAATCACAGAGCTAAGGGCATGACGCTGAAGTGGGAATAAGCTCATGATTGGAGCAGACGCCAGTCACTCCAACTCAGAAAAACAGCGGATGCACCGAAGAAAAGGTAAGAGTGCATGTTGGAAAACCAGGGTTAAAGGCATAGTTCACCCACAGAATGAGCCAAAAGTTTTAAAGGTGTCATAACCTAGTGTTGTAAATACACACTCCTTAAAATATCTTCAAATGAATTTTTTATCATATTTGTTTGGGAGGAAAATTTAATGAGCTCATTTTAACCTCTTTTTATCCCCAACTTTTGTTTGTCGCGAGAATACGCATGAGAATCAGACCTGTCTGTAAGCGCGTTCACGAGACAAACGTCAAAGCCAAAACAAAGTTTTATCAGGACAGAGCAGGTGAAGGAAATGATGTCCCAACAGAGAAAAACGTGAGAAAAACGTAACGGTGCGGTTGATGGAGAGGATCCGGAGTAAAAGGGCTGGACTCTGATGACGTCTGACGCGAAGTTAACCAAACACTGTTAGCTTCTGTAGCTACATTAGCAGCTTGTCCGCTCGTCTACCATCGTTTACTGGAATCTTACACAAAAGATAATAAGTTACACAGCAGCAACACTTACCGACTGCACATCCTCACTGACTGGTCCCTGGTAGATGAGTCCACGGTTACAGCACTGAAAACTGCTGAATTTCTGCCGAAGCAGCAGCAAGCACAGCAGACTTTTTCCCCCTCATTGTCATCGTCCTCCTCTCTGACAACGCTGGTCATTAGTTTCCACTCTGCAGCAGGAAATCAGCTGATTTCAGGTAGTGCTAAAGAGGCTAGCTTAGCAGCTAGCAGCTTCTGTGGATCACGTCATCCGTAGAGAAAAAACAAAATCCCGTACTGTGAAGAGAACGTTTTTGTGGCCGATTCTGGTGAGAAGAAAGAGCCCGCACTCAAAGACGAAGCTGCCTTCACTCTCTGGAGTTTCTGGCACGTTTTAACTAAGGTTCTGTTCCAGTACACGTTTTAACATGAAAAAGTGGGATTTCCGGGTGATGACTCCTTTAATGCAAAAGGATAAGACAAGGCAACTTACAGAGCACCAGGGAAACAACAAGGAAACATGGAGGTAATGATAAACTGGCCATTAACAACTGAAAATCGGAAGTAGAAATACGCAGAGGGACTAACGAGAAATGAGGAACAGGTGGAGAAGATTACTGAATGAAACCAGGTGAGTCAGGGAACAGGAAGTAAAGCGGACAGAATACACAGGGGGGAAAACTCTACAAAATAAAACAGGAAACAGTTGGACTAAGACCACATTAAACTAACTGAAACCCCACAAATATAAAATAATTTATAAGGAAATACTCAAAAATCCACCACTGCAACAACCCACCTCACTGTTCATGTTTAAACCCATCTTCATGTAAACTCGCTTTTACTCATCAGCCTTCAACCCAAACGGAGACTTGATCTTTTTTGGGTCTTAGTTGATTTTATTCAGTTTTTATTACTTAGATTAAACTACTTTTATTGTATCTTATTAATTTGAATTGTTTTATGTTGTTGTTATGCTTTTATATTACCCATCTTAGATGTACAGCACTTTAATACCAGTCAGGCTGAAACAAAATGCTTTACAAATAAATCAATGGCAATAAGGATTCAAATCTATACGTTTAACTCAGCAATTAATACTGTTAAACAGTAGTCAACTACTTGCACATTTATAACCAGAAAACCAAACAGTGGGTTTCAGTTACTTTAGCCGTAGCAGCAGATTAGCGCCATCTGAATATCACATGGATCAACAGGAACTATCCATTCACTTTCCCTCCACACTTGTTGCCAAACAGCGAATGGGTCAATAACCCATCATTATAGAGCGTCACACTTCACTGGCTGCAAATTGACTGCCTGAAGGATTAAGGGGAAAGGCAATGACGCCAAACCTGGAAATGAGACAGCATTGCTCATCTTCTCTACCTCTTAAAAAAGGGAAGAAAAGAGGCTCGGGGTTTTCTGAAAACACCGTAGAACTGTAGATTCAGAACAAGAACATAATCCTGTCTCTCTGAGTAATGTTAATAAAAGGTGAAGGCAATCACTTGGATCAAACACCTATCAATACAGAAGTAAGGCATAATGTAAGTCAGAAATTTGAGCTGTGTTATCCAGATAAAACACTCCTATACGTTTCCTTTATTTCTCACTTATTAAGCACTTCCAAGAATCATTGATTGTGCTTAACCTGATATCACCACCTCATTAAAACGTTTTTTTTCTTGTATGTCAGCAGAGGCACTTTCATACACACCCTTTACTGTGAAATCACAGCTCTGATTTCATAGGACTCAAAGTGCTCGTATGTGCTCATGATTAGAGACATTTTGATCCTCACATCGAAGGATAAAAAGACAACCAGCCATCAAATATGCGATGTCAGGGTGCAGCTGACAGCTGTGATAATGTCTGTTCAAAATCTCTGATTACATATCTAAGCTTGGCCTTTTTTTTCACCCCCTCTAACTGTATAGAAAAGCAGCTTATGTGAGGGGGAAGAAGCAGAAATATTTCATTTGGAGGGGGAAATATGACGGGACAGAGGAGAAAAGTAATGTCAGTCAATGCTGGTTTGATACAGCAGCCGTTCCCTGGGGAAGTCGGAGGGAGTGGCAGCGGTTGGAGCTGTTGTGTTCGCTGATACAATTTTATTATCTCTTTGAGTCCAGAACAAGGTGCTGGCTGGCTGGCTGGGCTGTCTGGCGGTGTAGCTGGGGCTGATGGGGCTAATGGAATTCCAATGCCGGGGCCTCATCTCTCTGTTGTGATGGCTGGGTGACAGGCCCTGATGGATCGCTGGAGCTGAAGGTTCGGCTGACAGTCACGCTCGGTTGATGAATTGTGAAATGAGACAGACATACAAAAGCTGTGGGCAGGCCAGACCTGATCTGAGCCCCCAATTCATAGCCCCCCTCCTCGGTCAACCAGTATGCTCTATATGACATTAAGGGCTGAAACACTTCCATCCATCTTCCTTCCAGACTTGTTGCTTTGGGAATGTGGGCACCTCTGCTTGGTGAATGGAGACACAGGGACCAGCTTTGGGACCTGGCCAACTTTTGAAGTCTTTTTCTGATGGACTGGGGGAATCTATCATGCCGACATTTCTCCTGAATTCCCTTCTGGACGGATCAAATCATGTACTCCACATTACCACTCACATCAGTGTTGGTACCCATGCGGATGGGCTTTATATCTTCTGTGAAGGCACGTGGTGCTGAAGAGACTTCTTTCCCTTATATAATCAGCCTGTAACAGATTTCTTTTTTCAATTTAAGCTTTATTTTACCAGGAAGATCCCATTGAGATTAAAAACCTCTTTTTCAAGGGAGTCCTGGCCAAGAGGCAACAGAAGTAAGTCAGTTTCATCATACAATACAAAGTTATACAATATAAATTATTAAAAACAGTTAAAATTCAGAGGTCATTTCAAGTGCTGCCAAACTAGACTTAAAAGAATTCAAAGAAATAGTTTTAGTTAATTTTCAGTGTTTTTGCAAAATATCCAACGTAGAAGGAGCAGAGTAAACAAAAGCCCCTTTTTCCAGTCCTGTCCAGGTAAATCGAACAAAGTGATCATTCGATGGCAAAGAGTAAGAATTAACTCTTCTTAGTTTGATTAAACAACAAATGTAGGACGGCAACAGACCTAGCATGACCTTATAAATGATAATATGCCAATGCCCCAACCTTCTGACAGACAAAGATGGCCGTCCCACTCCGGACAGTTCACAATGACGGCTCAAGGATTAACAGTTAGGAACAAATATCACAGAAATCTGAAGAACAGTTTCAATCTTATGAAGACATCGAGCTGAAGTGTTCATTTAGAGCAGGGGGTCCAGCTCCAGACCAGAGCCCCAATCCTGCAGGTTTTCTCTGTTCCAACACACCTGACTCACGTTAATGAGTCATTGAGTTTGAGTTTATTTATTTAAAAAGGGACGGTGCATATCAATGAACATAAAATGTAAATACAAAGGATTATAGCAAAGCTCATTTTCATCCTTAGTCCCTTGTCCAGACCTTCATAGGCTGCTGGATTAATTTAACTTGAGTCAGGTGTGTTGGAGCAGGAAGGGAAAGAAAACCTGCAGGACAGCGGCCCTCAAGGACTGACTTTGGACACCCCTGTCTTAGAGACTTTGACCCATCTCCTCCCAGTTGCGTTGCATTGAAGCTTCACATTTTGAGTTTTTTTTTATGTATATGTAATGAAACAGTATAACACCTTCATCTGAGAATGTACACCACCATTTGTAAGACTTGAGAGGGAACCAGATAATTGCTTTGTCATTTCCTGATAGCCAACACCTTAGAACTGAAGAGGTTATCATCACTTTCACGTGAACAAAGGTCTCAATATCTGTGACACCAAAGAAAACTAGGAAATGTAATGATTCAAAAGGAAGTTCAAAAACTGTCATTACGGCTTATCAGAAGGAGTATTTTTTCCACCATCTTCCAACTGTAATCCTAATTCTCTTATCAGGCCTTCTATAAAATATGACCAGGACAATGGAAGAAACCATGTTTTTAGGAGTATCACTTTGCTGTGGAGGATGATCTTAGCACAGATAGAGGCCTGAGGAGGAATATTTCTACAGCTTATGTTCCTACAACACAAACACTGAAGCTCTGAGGTTTTCTAGACATGTTCCAGGGGAGCGGCATGTAGGAATGAAATGCATGAACCGATACATTGAAGAATGTTGTGATATTGGAGAAAATAATTAAAAAGAACAAGAAATACTTGTTTATAGCTTTAAAACAGAATCTGTACCCCCCACCACCACCTTCTTGTTGTCCTTGGGGTGTTAAGACCTCACTGTCTTTGGACATTGGTATTTTAGCTCCCAGCATAATCTACTGAGGAAAGTTCACGATCTTTAGGTCCTGTTCAGACTTCATGATCTAATCCCAGCAATAAACTGATGAAGAAAGAAAGCGTCTGAAACCAGAGCTCTGTCCCAGAGTGCTCTGGATTTGTAATAAATAATACACTTTGATCTTCGATGTTCTGGTTTTCTTTTCTGATGCAAAGATCTTGTGGAAAATGGGATGAAAATAGGTGAAGCATTTAATCCTTAGGAGGTAAAACACCCATTTTTCCTTTCAACATCCATGCAGCTCTCTAGATATGCCAAGGTATGTAAATACAACAGGGGATCCTGCAGAGTATCGATTGTGCATGCTGATAACACTCGTAGAAGCCATGCAAGTTGTCATCATGCAGAGAATAATCTGTTCATGTATGAACACTGCAGAAAATGTTTCCACAAGGTGCAAATGAGGTCTCTCCTTGGACAAGGATATAAAAAGTCTTTAGTTTTAAGCACTGATGAGAGTGATGGGACGGAGTCAACCAGAGGGCTGTAGACAGAACTAATGTGCCTTCATAATCGTAAAAAGGCATCATTTAACTGTTTGATGCTTTTGCTTTTATTAGCCAGTATGCACAGATGGCAGCTGAGTATCCCGGATGTTTCTTTTCTTTTATCTTCTTTACTTTTCTTAATTAAGATGAATGGAAGTGCTGTAGAAAGCTGGAGATGTTGGCATTGCAGTAGCATTGTGAGCATTTATTAGAAGGATAGAAATTATGTTTAATCACTCACATATTTGCAGAATTATCTGTTTTTAGCGACTGCCCACTGTCTCCTGTGGAGCGTATGTGACTCCTTTTTAGCCTATTTTTCCGAATTATAAAGTCCTCCTCTGACGAGTACAACAAAGTCATGTAGCTACATTTTTTACTAAGATATTTTATGTCCTTAATGCTTTAAATATCTATACTGCAACTATTTTTCTTCTATTAGAAAACATAGGGTTGGGAATCTTTAAATGTTTACTTGATTTAACTGGTCAGTTAGATTCTTTTAACTTGGTGAACATAGAGATTATTGATCTTATGCCATTACTCATTTTAATTTAAATGATCTTTAAAGTGGTGGTTTCTCTTTAGAAAGCAATATCTATGATTCCATGCACGTGGAAGACTCCAGCAACTTGCCGGATTGAAATTTTCTTGGATCAATGATCTGATCACATTTTAATCACCTATGTGAGGTCTGTACACCTGCTTTTCTCTGACTTCTATTTGAACTGTAATTTATTAATCCAGCTCAAGGGCTCAGGTGAGGCGTTTATATACTTAAGAAGAGTTAAACAGATGTTTCTCATTTAAAAAATGTATTTTCATTTCCCTTTTTATGTTGGAAAAAAAATGTTTCAAAGATTGAGACCTACCTTGGAAATGCTTTATTGAAACATTTGGGAATTAATTATTTGAACCACGCCTGATTTCTTCCTGTGTTGCGATGAAGACATCCTGTAGTTTGCTAAATCATCCAGGGTAGATAAATCTCTGGTTTATTTATTGCATTAGATGCATTAGATTAGTGTCATTTTAAATGTTTGAATAATTCATTGGGTAATGCTAACTGGCTAACTGGCACAAAAACCCGCAAGATTACATGACTGAAGGACGAAATCTCATGAGATTTTGTCAGTAAAATAGATAAATACCGCATTTTTAAATAAAGATATATCAGCATATGAAAATATCGTGATATTTCAGTGTATCAATATTTTTTCCCAGCCCCACTGTACAACACTGTAAAACAAGAGCATACATTTGCCCCTGGAGGACCAGAAGATGTTTTTTTGGATATAGTATATTTAGTATATTTTTAGAGCCTAAACAGCAGAACATCTTACTGTCACAAAACTACGGAAGCCTCGGCATTCAGACCCTACTCTGCCTATAATTCAAGCGTAGAAGAAGAAATTCGCTGTTTACATTCTGCTAAGAGCGACAGAGCTGCAGACAAACCGGGACAAACACAAGAGGGGCCAAGAGGGGGTTGATATTGATTTAAAACAAAGAAAGAAAGAAAAAGAGAACTGCGCGATCTCCGTGGCTTCCGTAGTTTCGTGAACGTGCATCGGCGCGCTTGCAGGAGATGCAATGTAGTACTGTTTAGGCTCTAAAAATACACTAAATGATGTCGTTTCCAGTAAATTCTGGACACTACCCACTCAGGACACTTGGATTACATTGGACGTGCAGTATGGAGGAATATCGACAAGTTTTTGTGGACTTTTATGGACCTTTTTGGCTTGGACCCCAGCGAACTCCATTATATGAAAGTTGGGGGGAAATGAGAAGCCTTCCTGATCGCCGGCTGCATTTGAGACATTAAAAAAGTGCTCCAGAGTCTTGCTCACCATGAGGGCAAGTGGAAAATAAAGTTACATCATTGTGTGGGTGGGCTTTTCCTTTAAATACACGACCACCACCGTGTGCAAAACCACATTTAACCATGGACGAAGTTTGTTGTAGATGTAGCTACAATCACTGGGTCAACTCCTCTGCGCTCCCGGTAGCAGGCACTTCTTGTGGAGCGTGTATTGACTGGAGACAAACAAACTTTTTTCTTGTTCTTGTGGACTCGAGAACAAGAACAAAGTTCTCGCTTCTTACAGAGTAACAAGCTTTAGGCTGGTCCTGCTGATCTGAGCTGGTTGTGTGATGGAAAATTGCAGGGGCAAGTCAGGACTTGCTGGACATTGGTAGGGACATGTCCTAACTGTACCATCTTCTTCCACTTATCTGGAATCAGGTCGCAGGGGCAGCTGCCTAAGCAGGGAAGCACTTCCCTTTCCCCGGCCACGTCCACCGGCTCATTAGGTAGGATCCCGAGGGTTCCCAGGCCAGCCGAGAGACATAGGGGCCGGTCACGCGTTGCAGGGTTTGAGTATATCCGGGGTACAAACAGTGGGGGGGTAACGTGATCACGTTAAAACTTCAGTGTGACTGATGGCCGCAGCATGGTGCCCAGACCCACCTCCAGAGGTGGTCTGCAACAGTTGTTTGGTTCAGAACGACTGTGTTATTCACCCACATCTTCGTGACCAAGATGCCTACGTAGAAGCTGTCCCCGCTCGAAAATGCGATGAAGAGGAGAAACAACATGGCTTCAAAAGCTAAGATAAGCAGCTTGTGTTGCAGTCTTTAGCTCAGCAGCTACAAAAGCTCCCCATCAGGCATTTGTGGGAAAAGTGTGAAAGTACAAAAACCTTTTCAGCATGTTTGGGTGGACGTCAAAAAACACAAATGACTATTAGCGCCACCCACTGGACTGGAGCGAAGCAGGCGCTGTCACTTACACAAATGTGGTCACATGACATGGTGGCATAGGGGCGCGTTTCCAGTGTGACTGGAGGCCGTTTTTACATCCCAAGAGTTGAAATGTGATTAAACTAATTGTGCCAAGTGTGACCCTGTCCATGGTCCCTCTAGCATGTCCCAGGTCTTCCCCAGGGCCTTGTCCTGGTGGGGCATGCCCAGAACACCTCACCAGGAAGGCATCCAGGGGGCATCCTGACCGTTCCTTACCATTCCTATGCCCAAAAATGTGAAGAAGTCACAACATTCTGTAAAAACATAAGTGGTCTAAGCTGCAGCATCGCATGCTTGGTTTTATCTAATGTAGGTCATACTGATGCTAGAACACACTGCACGGCTGTTGCAGTTGTTGCCGATTTTGAAAAGACTGAGGTGTTCGCACTAACCAACTGGATTCTGTAGGTTCATTCAAGATTGAGGATAACACATTTAACGACTGTATCCTCCACAGAATCACAGACAGGATCGTTCAACCCGACTGAGTTGGTGGAAATCACCGATTACTTGTGTGCCAACCACCATTATACCTGTTTGCTATTGCGCAAACTGCCCCCACCGCCTGCACCTCTTACAATAATAAATTGTGTCGGCTAATAGATACAATATTTAAAGTGACATCGGGTTATGAGGAGGCTGCTGTATTCTATAAACAAATATGTTTATGTTTCACAAATATGTATCAACCTCAGGAGCAATCAGTGACCTGCGCGTACACCCACCATCCCTGAAAAAAAAAGGGCTAAATGGCAGCGACTTTTGGCCACTGTGACGGTGAGCAGCTGTTTTTGGCTTCACATCCAACTTCATGTCGGACCACTTCTTATTTTGGCTTGTGTGCGCAACTCTGACTCCACAGCAGCGTGTCAAACACTCTCCTCACCACCTCTCCTCTGTTTGTGTGTAACGCCGGAGGACAGCGTGCCACAGAACACATTTTTGCCCATAAACAGTCTCAAGTTCGTTCTCAGTTAAATTCTTTATTTTTCTTCACTGCCATAGTCATATTCTGTCTTTCTGATCGTGCAGAGAGGAGAATCCCCGGTGCAGGTACTCCAACACGTGCGCTCTATTCCACGTTTACTGGGATGTGCAAAGGAAATTTACCTACTTGGGTCCATGCATATGTATAGATTACATCTGAAAATTATGGTGCATATGACATTTTCAGGATTTGATCGTATGCTGAGTTTCAGCAGGAAATCCACGCAGTTCTTTGCACATGCGGCCCCTGAAGTTCTGCAGCGCAGCCCCCAGTCTGGTGTAGTTGGCTCTAGTTTTCAAACATGTTTCACTGACTACGACTGAGGTCGCGTTGGGTCGGTTCCTATGACACACTTGGAGATCTGAGTCGCTTTCCCAGACTCACTAACAGATTTTTCCGCCGAATGGCGACATAGACTGAACCCAACTAGCCCCATTTGTCGCAGACTACGCCCTACTGACAATTGTGGGTAAAATCGGGCAAATAATCATGTAATGTGCCCCCAGCTTTAATCGAAAAAGATCACCGTTATCCCACATGATTACATTTACAACCACACCATCGGAAGTTTATTCATGCCAATATAACTTCCAACATGAGCAGCAGAATAGCCGACTTGCTCTCCAAAGACAAGCTAAATTCCTTGTCAGTGAATTCTGATTTTGCGTTTGTATCATGTTATCACACTAAACTGATCTACTGCAGCAGCCGCTTGTTAAACCGTTTCTTCCAGGTGTCATCTAGTCTCCAATCCCACCATACAGAACAGCTGTGATCTGTCTGAGAGAGTCACCGAACAGCAGAGTCGGTTTTAAAGGCAGGAAGTGACTTAAAAATCAGGTGGGCTGTCATTCCCTCACATTTAAAGGTCGAGTGCCTTGATCTCTGCCGAACCGCTCTTTCATCAGCATGCCGCCTTCATCTGATAAAACATGGCTGTAGATCATGTTCACTGTCAACCAAGTCCTCAGCAGCATTCAAGTCAGCTGAGTAAATGAAGACAGGAAATAACTCCCTGCCTGAGCTGATGAAAATTTCATGAAATATATAAGAAAGAGGAATACAAGAAGGGGGCTAGGCAGTTTAGACGACAGTTCAATTATTGTAGTTGATGGGATGGCAACCTGACCCTTCATCTGCATGCCAGCGAGACGATATTGATGGTGATCGCCATACCTCATGTGTCAGGTCCCAGGAAAAAATGCTCAGCCCAGGATATTTATCATTTATTACAGCTCATCCACTCTGCCTGTCCTAGTTTCACTGCTGCTTTCTCCTGATCAATGCAGGGTTCATAGAAGGGAGGAAGAATCAGACTTGGACGTCTAATGCGAACAGTGGCTGGGATAGGATGGAGGGAGAATGATATCTTTATAAGAGGATTTGTCAGATTGGGTTTCTCAGTGTGAGGACAGGAGAGACTGCAAAGACACATGCCCTCTATTCAGACACTTTAATGAGGATCATCTGCTCTCAAAGAGTCCAGAGACAAGGATGAGAACATGTAATACCCCAGGGGGAAAGTCTCTGATGATGAGTCATGGTCAGGTTGGAAGGCACACAAAAACACCCATTTGTACCCATCCAGGAGCAAGAAATTCAGTCGGACATGCATGTTTCACCAGAAACAAAACAAAGATGCTACAAATGGGAACCTACGTCATATTCCCACCCTTTATTTGTTCAGAATATTATTATTAATTTGATTATTGTTTCATATGATTTGATTTTTTGGCTCATGTTATTCCATAAATTTACTCCATGGATTGGATTAAGCTGTGTGTTTGATTAAGGTGTTTACTTTGTGTAAAACTGCAATTAATCTAGAAACCTTTAACTTGGGTGCTCTGTTGAATGTTATAGAGTTCCCTAAATATTGATTGATATGAGAACGTAGGGGAGGAGCCTTTTCTGAAGTAAAGCTTTTAAAATGTCATTTTTGTTTATCACTGTTATGGAGAATAACTTATTCAGAATAAATACTGTGAGCGCTTTGAGTGCCTTGAAAAGCCTGATATGAATATCATCCATTATTATTATTATTATTATTATTATTATTATCATTGTTATTGTTATTAACAATAGGCCTATACAAATAAAAAAAATCAAAACCTCATCTAATGTCTTTATTGTCTACATGTCTACATTCAGTAGTTCTTGTGTAAAAAGCAATTTTCAGCAAAACATCTTTGTTTTTCCCTCACCATATTGACCCTGTATCCACAATAATCAACCTTTCACCATAGTTCCAGTGTATAGACATTTTCTAGACATAGAAATATAGCTGACCTGTTAAAATGTTGTTTGATGATAAAAAAAAAAAAACTAGAGGATTTTTGGTTAGTTTTGGTTGTATCATGTGACTGTTGTCAAGTGGACTTGAAATCGCACGTATTGACAGTAAAAAAAAAAAGAAGGAAAAAAAAAAAAGATTTTGTGAAATATCTTAACCTCGTGCTAATGGCACAGATTTATAAAGTTAATATGTTCTGCAAACTCAACTCATTCCAGTTACGTGAGCTCATTCACTAATGTTAACAAAAAACCTCATAATTTATTAATACATTTTTTTTAGAGTAAAGCTTGTCAGATTTTACAGCACTTTAAATTTTGGAGTTACACATCGTAGATTTATCACGTGAGAAGTCATTCCTGCAACACGGAGGTCAGGGTGGTCTTCACTCTGAGAACTCAGAGCTCTGAATTAATTTTGTGCAGAGCTAAAAAAATACAAAGTTGAGGATGATGATCAACACCTGCTTATTTCTACTCTGTTGGGTTGATGGGTGCACTGGTGCTCCACTATAACCAGAAGATTTGGTCTTTTAAACTGCCTCTCATGCTTTAACAGTTGATAACTTAGCCCAAAGCTACAGTATTACTAAAATACTTCATACTGGTTGTATTACATATTGCATACTGTACATATTTTCACATCTAAGCAGGTAGAATTGGATTAAACGTGCTGCTACATCAGGGCCTCAAACACAGATGCCTTCAGAATTTCAAAGCAAAAAACAGTCATTTTTACTTTATTTTGAAACTAAGGTGGCCCTTACCCTTCATTTTGCATGTTCATGTGAAAGGGTCGTGGTGTCCCGATCCTGATTCAGACCGAGCGGGAGGGGGAGGTGGTGGGGCAATCTGGCCCCAGAAACAGAGATTTTCCAGGAGCACACTGGAAAATGAGTGGTATGATATAACCCACAATTTCATATGAAATACAAGAAAAGTGGTGAGAAAATCGGCAGCAGCAGCCAGAGAAACGCACAAATCTATTGTTTTTTTTGTGTAAATAAAATATGAAAACACTATTTCAAAGTCGCTTTAATGTATTACAGTTTTATGACAAATGTGAAAAAATCCCTAGTTTCATAATACGAACAACTATTGGTGATGCACAAGAATTTCAAAGGGTTGTCCCTTTTCTTATGGGAATAATTCCATCCAATCCAAAGGGAAGGGGTAGGGGTCGGGCTGAAAGTAAGAAATGGAATTGGGCCTAAATATCATTTACTTGGTGACTGTTTCAGTCTTTCATGTCTGGCTGGCTAATCCATTTTTTTCACCAATGTGGAAAAACTGCTTCTGGGATTTTAAGAACAAACCAGATCTTGTTTACTCCAGAAAACTGACTATGCAGGATACTTCTTTCCAAGTAAACACACTAAACACCCTGATCCATGTGCTAACACCACTCAGACGACAATGAAAGCAACCAATCTGTCAACGAGTTTCTGCAGAGTGGCTGCATGAACATGCAAAACCAATTAAAAATGCCTAAAGTGCTTTGTTTGCTTAGAAATCACAGGATCGAAGTTCATACCATTGTGTTGCTAAGTCTCCCGCAACTGTGAGTTTACCAGCCCAATGGGATCAATTAAAAACTTGACGTATAATCTGTCAGGGCATAAACAGAAGAAAATTGGATATTCACAATCCAATGAGTAATGAGTGGGGTGTTGATGGTGATGATGGTAGGTGGTAATGGGTGAAATATCCTGACGCATCTTCTGCCGTTTTTTCTCCTGTCAAGACCTAACAAAACGCTCTCACAGCAGATGTGCTGAGTGGGGGCAAAGGGTAGCACGGAAACGCTGCTGACGGGTGGGAATTGGGCCTCATTTCATTTGCAAACTTGTCTTAAACAACTATCTTTCCATAGAAAAGCTAATTAAATAGTTTTTTATCCAGCACAGATGAAGAACTTCTACCTTCCTTTTCCGTTTTTGTAACAACTCTCTTCAGTTACATCGTTGGATGACCCTTTAAAAAGACTAGCCACAATCAACTCAGTCTGTTAGCTTGCTTCAGTCAACAGAGCGTGTCCATTGGCAACCTCTTTAAGCAGCTGCTGTCAAATTGGAGGTTTTCAAGACCCACTCAGTTCTGCATTACTTAAGGGAGAAATGACTCCACATTCGGTTGGAGAGAAGCGTGCCATGCATGAGCAGCTTTTGCGATTTCACAGTTGTTCAGATAAGTGAGTGGAAATCCACACAAATGGTCAGAACTTGTATTGTTTGAGGATGCTTAGCCTCCAAGAGGCCCTGTCAAGACAAATTTGGCTCCAGTAAACAACAACAGAGCAGGGCTGTGACTGATTCCAGGAATCTAACAGCACCTGTTTAGTATGGACCCACACTGAGCTTGAGCGTGATTCCCAGATGATTTACACGCACAGTGTGCATTTCATCAAAGCATCATGGCGTTTATTCATTTATGGGTTATGAGAAAATCAGTATCGCCATACGGTTGTGCTCAGTTGTGGGGGAGCGGGTAGCGTCGTGGTAATGTTGCGGGCTTTGGTGCGGAGAACCTGGGTTTGAGTCCCCGTCACGCCACTCAGGTGAACCACTGTGGACCCCTCAGCAAGGTACTCAACCCCCACCAACTGTGCTGATGTGCGCTTTAAGCCCACTGCTCTCTGGTACTTACAGAGATGGGTGAAATGCAAAGCCCTAATTTCCCCTTGGGGATGGGGAGGCAAAATATCAGCCGTCAGTGAAATACAAGATTAATTTGAAAGTAATAATAAACATATACAGTATATATATATATATATACATAAACAGTATATATATATATATACTGTATAGTTTGAAACGGCACAAAAAGATATCTTAAAATCTTAGTAAAACAGAAATACAGTACACTGAGTTTGTCACCTTTCAGAGAAATCTTAACTAAACTGTGAAATCTAACTGATTAAATCAATCATTAACTAAAAAAGTCTGTCAGTCTGTAGCTGTAGCTGTGGCTACATACGTAGCTTACCATCACCACGAATGTATGAGGAGTGAATGAATAATGGACCTACTGTGAAGCTTTGAGTTTCTTGAAAGGAAAAAAAAAGCTTGATATAAATATAATCCATTATTATTATTATCATAAAAGTGTTTTTTCTGACCAAAACCAAAATGCACAGAGATACAGCAGATATTTAAGATTTTTTTTTTACATAGTTAAAGGTTGGGAATTATAGTCTTAGGTATGCCCTGCAGAGGATCCAGGCGTCACAGATGTGCAGTATGAGAACACCAGAGGGGCAAGGAGACTAAATCTGGCAACTGTAATAATGTATCAGGTTATAGATTGATGCTTTGTCATTTTTATGCATCACATAAAAATGAAATTGGTTCACACATCCACTGCTCAGTATTCAGAACACAATAAAAACATTAAAAGATGATCATAAAAGTTTGTAAAATGTTCCATAAAATGATTTTAAGTACAGTATTTTTACAGTTTGCATGTTACTTTTTATTAACACGACTTCTGTGGAAAAAAAGGCTGTTTGGCCTCCAAGTCGATCTTGTGATGTTTCTGTATCTTTTCCATTGCTGCATTGGTTTGTGCGTGCCATGAAAAGGATGTAGAGAGTGCTTTATGATGCCGTCTGCTCCGTGCTCTGTGGAGATGCCCTGCAGATTCTGCACCGATGATTTTTTCAGTAGTTCTCACTATCCTGGTGAGTTTGTCCTTGCTCAGCTGTGCTGTTGCCAAACTGTGATACAGGAAGTGAGAATGTTCTCAATGGCACCTTTGAAAAGGACGATCATGGCTGGGGTGGAAGGGTTAAACTTTTAAATGAAAAGTACACCCACAGAATGATGGTCCTTCATCGTCTCCTCATCCTCATGCTGAGCAAGACTCTGGAGCACTTTTTTTATATCCCAAATGCAGCCGGAGATCAGACATGTGTTTGTTTTTCCCCCAACTTTCACAACACTATGGAAGCCGCGACGTTCAGACCCTACTCTGCCGATAATGCAAGCGTAGAAGAAGAAATTCACTGTTTACATTGTGCTAAGAGCAAACGAGCTGCAGACAAACACAAGAGGGGTTGGATATTGATTTAAAACAAAGAAAAAAAGAAAAAAAGAATAAAAGAACGGGCGATCTCGTCTGCCGCGGCTTTCGTAATGGTCGTGAACTCGCAGGGGCGCGCTTTGCAGCAGCCAGATGTTCTGCTGTTTAGGCTATAAAAATCTACTAAATGACGTCGTTTCCAGTAAATTCTGGACGCTACCCACTCAGGACACTTGGATTACATTGGACGAGCAGTATGGAGGAATATTGACAAGTTTTTGTGGACTTTTATGGACCTTTTTGGCTCAGTCGCAGGTAAACTCCATTATATGAAAGTTGGGGGAAAACGAAAACCTGTCCGATCTCCGGCTGCATGCGCGATATTAAAAAAGTGCTCCAGAGTCTTGCTCAGCATGAAGGTGAGTGGAAGATGAAGTCACATCATTCTGTGGGTGTACTATTCCTTTAATGACAGCAGTGGTATTGTCTCGGGAGGTCCACATATCTATCACATGTCCCCAAGAAATTGTACACCATTGAAAAACAGAGGTACGAGACACGAACATTTCTGTACTTGTAGGTACATTTTTTACAAATGTTCCCTCAAAAGTACAATATTGGTCTTTATGAGGCCAGAAGTACCTATATACTATGAAAACGGGTCCAAAGTAATATAAAGTACAAATTTGTACTATTTCAACCCTAAGGGTACCTGCAGCATTGAAAAATGTGTGTAGCTTGTACAATAACTATAAATAGCAGTACTTCTAAACAGTAGTATAATTATGTTTATTATATTACGATTTTCATAATAATCATAGTAATCACAGTAACAATTACATGTATAATTGTATATGTGTTTGGCCTAATATTTATATAATAATTATTCATTTATTATTAGCATCTTTGATTGTTGTCATCATCTCTATTTTATTGACTTTTATTCATCATCTTTAATTGGTTTAATTGTACTTTATTAACTCATACAGCTTGATAAGGTACAAAAATGGACCATGAAGGTACAGAAATGTCTTTCAAAAAGGAACCCCCCCCCAGAGACAAGCTTTAGACCCTTTTAGGTACAAATTGGTACCTCTGTTTTTGAGTGTATAGCTTTGGATAGTGAGTTTGGGATGGTGCTGGTAGACTGATCACCATCTCCGTGGTGTTATTGGTTGTAGCAGAGCAGTCAGGCCTCTGGTGTAAACAGTAAAGGATTTAACACACTCGTACTGCTCAGTGTGGTTATTCTAGATCTGATGTTACATCTCTTCATTAGAAAGTTCATAATCCAACATCCTTGGATCCAAACCCTGCAGCTTTAACACCTGATAATCCCACCCATGTTTAGTAAAACCTTGTAAAAGTAAGAGGTGGAAAATCAAGCAGGTGTTGGTCGTTATCCTGAACCGGTCATCACCATGGATTTATGAATTCACTGAGAAAAGAATCAATAGCTGCCCCCTGCCCTCCCAGGAGGACATTGCAATCTGTAGTGGCCTAAACAGGGCAAAGAAAATCCTGGTTGACCCATCACACCCCAGCTGGAGCTTCTTCGACCTCCTGCCCTCTGGCAGGAGGTTCAGAGTCATCATCAGCAGGTCACACCGCCTCAGGAACTCTTTCTACCCCTGGCTTCTAAATACCCAAGCCCCCAACATGCACTCATTTCAGGCACATTTTTCCTCTTGTGTTTTCTTATCTAAGAGCAGGGGTGGGCAACAGACAACAGACTTGACTCTGTTGACTTAGACTTCATCAGAAGACTTGCACAGAGCTTGATATCAAGTTCCTGATTCTACAGTAAGTCAGGTGTGTCGCAGCAGGGAATCTCCTAACCCCCCGATTCCACATGCTGTATTGCTTGTGCGGGCCCCTTCGCTCCGGACCGTCTGCGAACATCAACGCCCACTGCATGAATGTTGCTCGGCTCCATCAAGCCATGGAACCTGAAGGAAGCACGGCAAAGCATGCGCTTAAGGTGATGTGAGCGGTGTGCACCAAGGCTGCACCCCTGTGTGACAGGTACAGCAGTGACGCCATTTTAGCCACTCAAAATAAAGTATACATGTATGACTCCGCAGTTGATGGTTTCATACAGTCACCTTCATATGGGCCACAGATTGCTAATCAACCTGCTTTACAGTTTAGTTATGCTTTATTTAGCCTTATTAGATGTAGAACACAATGTATTTATAGAAGGGTGTCTTTTATAAAATCATATTTAGAAAATCCATTTAATTAGTAAAAGCCCATGTACACGTATTCACTCTAAATGTCAGCATATCACATGAAATATGAATATCAACAGCCTACAGTGTATAAGTAGCCTAAACAATCTGATTAGCCTGATTTAATTTGATAATCCGGAAATTGTTCTTGCTCTCTTTCCTATTTGGTGCAATCTGAGTTGTGCTGCTTGATCCGGACGGATTCTGGCAGACCAGAAAATAGACCTGACCAGAGCGGAGCCCACATGCACGACATGGAATCTGGGGGTAATCTGTGCAGGATACCGGCCATCGAGGACTGGAGTTGCCCAACCCTGTTTTAGAGTAAAACTACTTTATCTATAGTATTATTTTTAACTTTAACTTATTACCAATAAATTCATGAATGCTTGCATGGTTATTATTCTCTGTATGTTTTTATATCCTCTGTTTTTATGGCACCCAATTTTGTTGTGACATATTGTAATGACAGTAAAAATATTGTGTTCTATATTCTGTTTTACTCTAGAATCAACCCCCTGTGCTGCATTTGTCCTGAAAATGGACATCATGATCGGTGTGCAGCACTCTGACCTCGGCAGTGTGGCTGGCTCTAGGCGAAATCCACGACGTGTGCAGGCTCGTAAAACTGCAGATTACTAACTTAGTCCCTCAGTCCATGTTGTCCATTCTGTCATATCCTTCCACTGACCTCCATGTCCACAACAATCATTTTCAGATTCATTCCTCAGTGGTATTAAGACAAGTCTTCCCCGATGCCCTTCACCAAATCTGGGTGCTGCTGACTTTTAAAACCGCGATAAAGAAGAGCTTGCTGATGTTTCAGGACAACACCAGTCGCTCTCACAACTGTGTGGACAGCGTGAAACAGAAACAGAATACAGGTAATGTTGCAGTAAACTGCATCATCAGGCATGTGTTGGCTATTCCCCCAAGATACCATTTGGATCCCCAAGAGCTCTGGCAAGCTGATCTGCTGTGGAAGAGTTGGCCAGCTGTGGCTCAGCCATATGTTTCCCGTCATTACAGGCACTGCCCTGGATATACTTTATGTAGTACACAGAGATGGTACGCGACAAGCTTTTCATCCCACCACTCAGTTTAAACTAGCTCATATTTCCAATGAAGGCTGTAGTTCTGAAAATAAATCAATTTAAAAAAAAAAGAGAGAAATGCCATGTCAGGCATTTTTTCTTTGAGCTGGACGGAGGTGTGACATTCACTGCTGTGTGCTCACTGGATGGCTGATTATGTTTTATTCTTGTGCTGTGGCATCAATTCAATACACTTACAAATTCTTTTTAGCCTCTGAAAGCTAAAAGTGAAAGGATGAAAAGGCCTCTTAACAGAATGAAAATCAAGAGACCTGGACCACCCTCAGAGGCATGAACCGAAGGTTTGGCCCCTGCATTTAAACTTCGCTGCAAGTCTGGAGATGCACCTCATACGTAATCAGAGTGTGCAAAATGACCTGGAAACCGTAGAACAAAGCCTCACGCTTAAAGGATCTTGTTTTATCTGAGTGAATCAGGAGTTTCTGGCTCAAATCTGTCATATTCCAGGAAAATATGAATCAAAGTAAAATTATGAATCAGACACTTTCATGATGGGTTAGAATAATTGAAAAGGTTTATGGCTACTTTATGCTGTTTATCTTTTTGTTGATGTGCATAAATTTGAATCTTGTCGACAAAATTCTGTTCAGTTTGGAAGATGATAGATATTTTTAGTCTATAATCATACTTTAAAATGTTGTCAAACATTTCCATTTTAATAATACATCATATAAAAGTATTAAAATACTCAACGCACTGAGAGAGATGACATCTAAAGTTGCTGTCCATTTATCATCCAGGTAGAATGTCATAAACTGCTTCTGTTGCATGCAGCATTTGTTAGTGGACTTTAAAATTAACTTCTTGCAGGTATTTGGGCAAATTAACGGCCAAATAGTTGTTTATGTAAAGATGTTTTTAAAATGAAAATGACACATCTTTAATGTTTATAATATCAAAATAGCAAATGAGGGACAAAGCAATGGAATGTGGTGTGTGTATATACAGTATATGCACACTTGATTCGTCCATTCGTCAGAAAAGTGCTACAAGTTGAATTCCTCCTCACCAGTAGGTGGCACACTAACACTTACCTACTGATTTAGCTTTAGCAATGTTACAGAACCAACTAAACATTAATTAGCATTAGAAAAAGTTTAATCATCTAACATCCAGGAAGAAAGTTGCAACCTTCATGTGACTTTTGATCACCTTTGCTCCCTTCACCCTCATCCTGCTTCATTCTTTGTCTTTTTTAGAATTTTATTAAAAATCACATAAAAATAAATTAAATAAATATAAACAATATAAATTACATAAATTATATCACAAATTATTTTTCTCTTCCTTTTAAATAAAAATCCATTCTTTTTTTTTTTATTTTTTCCTTTTCCTTTCTTTCTATAATATACAACCCAAACTAAAAACTTTTAATCCCTAATCTTCGTATTGACAGCACAACCCACCCATGAGTATATAATACCTTCCCTCATTCTTCCCCCAAACAGACAACACAACCACCCACCTACACAAAAAAATATATCTTTTTTTTTAAATAAAACACACCCCTCAACAACACCCCCCACAAACCACGAGCAAAAAATAAAACATCACCACCCAAAATTAAAAAAAATGGGGCGCCCCCACCCTTTTTTTTCCAAATAAAAAAAGATTTTATCCAAAAAAAAAACCCCACCCCCTCCCCCCCTTTTTTTCCCCTCTATTATTATAATTAAAAAAAAAAACTCCTCTAAAAAAAAACCAATATTTTTTTAAAATTACACAAATTCATTTTAAAAACCCTCCAAAGTGACAATTGGGGGCAGGTTCAAAGCTTGAATTTGAGAAAGCTAACACAAGGAAGGTGTTATTTCTACACATAGCATCAAGCTAGCAACTCCAGAGCTAATGCTAACGGCGAAGAGTCCTGACAATGGGATGGTTATCAGATGTAAATATTTACTTTTTAACCCATCAAAATTGATAAAACAGTTTTTCATGCTGTAAAAATCGTGATTTCAGCTACTTGAAACAGCCGGCTCAGATTTGGCTCCGGGCCAAAGTCTCTCAGACCCTTTTTTGTGTCTACCTACTGTACAATGAAGGCCTCTAGAGGCCACAGAATATTGAAACAGTTAAAATGCTGGTGAGGAGAGCCCAGATTCATAAGGGCATCATGATAAAAGATTTTAACAAGTCTGACTTCATATATCACTTAAACAGTCTGTAACTAAGTACAACATGCACAAACTGTTCACGGGTGGTTTCCAAATTCAGTTCAAGCAAAGATTATTTATTCATTTTTCTATTTATTTTAAGCTTCTCTGCTTGAAATGTATTTGCAGAATCCTAAAAATGTATTTTTTCTCCGTGGACTAAGGTTGGCCTGTTTCTAATTTTGCAAGTTAATAACACAGAGAACGAACATTGTTACCCAGGTCCACACAATAAAAACTGAGAGGCATAAACGAGTAGGATGCAGTTTAAACTCAGCATTATGCCAAAAGAAATAAAGACCATAAATATTTAATACATCTGTTGAGAAAATGAATGAAAATGTAGATGTTTCTGACTTGGATTTGAGTCATCCCGACATCGGGGTACAGTAACATGCAGCGCATCCCTTTTATTTTCGGTGGATAATTAGGAAAAGGTTCTAACCGCCTCCTGAACCCAACAGTCGAGTTAACGACACCGCTGACATTTCACAAAGACCGGTTTCTGAAAGTGGAATTTTCTCCCTTGAGCTGTCGCTGGCCACTGCACATGTGTTATGCTGACTTAGGCTTGTGTAACAGCGTCTGGCAGAGGTGGAGAATTTAGAGCTGCTACATCAGCAAGTGTGTGGCGTGTCCATCATAGCCTCCTATATATAAAACTAATACTCCGTAGTTGGTGTAAAGCCACATAGCTATATGCCTGCAGCCTCAACTGAGCACCACAGAAAGATTATTAATCTTCAGAGATGTAAACGCTCTCAGCTGGTCTGAGAGCAGTTTGGCCGGGATCAAATTGCCCTCACTGTTTAGTATGCAGAGGCGGATATGCATGTTCGTGGAGTGAAAAGCTCTCTGTCTCACTCTGTCTCTGTCGCGGCTAATTGACTGTAAAGAAATAGCTGAAGATAATCATGAGAACAGTCTTAATTGATAAAAGGGATTCAACGAAATGGAAAAAAAGGGAAAAGGAGAGAAGAAGAAGGTGACAGGATGCGGAGGCTTTAGCAGAATCCTGATGACATTTCTCTCTATCTCTGAGAAAATAATTGCATCTGCCTCTGCGCATATGAGATTGGAGGAATTGAGGGTGGTGGTGACGGTGAGGTTGTTGGTGTTGACTGTAGGGGAGTGGTGGTGTGTGTATGCGTGTGTTTGTATGTGTGTGTCCTTAAAAAAACCTGCTTTGACAAACAGTGAGCATTTAAAACAAGCAGCAAGCTCTCAACCACCAGTAAATGAAAGCTGTTTATCTTTACAGTATGAGAGATCTTGTTATTCATGTCAAGCGATTATTACTGGTATCACAGAAAAACATGTTTTCAAGCAAATGGAGGGGTGGGCGGTGTATCTGCCACAAGAAAGAAAAGCGTATTTTAATAGATGGTTAACCTTAATCTCTTAGAAAACCTGTTTTTACACCATTCAACTGAACAACTGAGATTAAACTTTGAAACTGTTATTAAACCTGTCTGGTTATTATTTATATCTTTATTTTTATTAGCATGTTATAACTCAGTTGTTTTGAATCCACAAATGGTTTTAGAAATATATATATATATATATATATATATATATATATATATATTATATATATATATATAAGAAATGGAGGGACAAAAAGATATACAGTAGAAAGCCAAAAAACTGCTGGAGTCTGTCAGTGTCCTCCACACACTCAAAAATAGAGGTACCAGTTTGGACTTAAAAGGGTCCAAAGCTTGTTGCTGGGGGGGGGGGGGGTTCCTTTTTGAAAGACATTTCTGTACCTTCAGTCCTGGTCCATTTTTGTACCTTATCAAGCTGTATGAGTTAATAAAGTACAATTAAACCAATTAAAAATTATGAATAAAAGTAAATAAAATAGAGATTATGACAACAATCAAAGATGCTAATAATAAATAAATAATTATTATATAAATATTAGGCCAAACACATAAATATACATGTAATTATTACTATGATTACTATGATTTTTATGAAAATCATAGTATAATAACTATAATTATACTACTGTTTAGAAGTACTGCTATTTATAGTTATTGTACAAGCTACACACATTTTTCAATGCTGCAGGTACCCTTAGGGTTGAAATGGTACAAATTTTTACTTTATATTATTTTGGACCCTTTTTCATAGTTTAATGGTACACCTTTGACTTCATAAAGACCAATGTTGTACTTTTGAAAGCACATTTGTAAAAAAATGTACCTACAGGTACAGAAATGTTCCTCTTGTACCTCTATTTTTGAGAGTTTATCAGTGCAAAGTAATATCAGCTGGTTTAGTCCTGATTGATGCCTTTAAAAAGGTTTCTCATCACCAAGGTGTCAGACAAGAAGCATTGCATGATGGGTAAAAGCAAAGAGCTGTCTAAAGACATACGCAACCTTATTATTGCAAACACACTGAAGGCATTGGTTCCAGGTGCATTTGTAAACTTCTGAAAGTTCCAGACCATCATCCGGAAGTGGAAAGAACACGGCATGGTCATAAAGCGGCCACGGCCAGGTGCTCCTCACAAGATTTCAGACAGAGGAGTCAGAACAATCATCAGAAAGGTTCTCCAACAGCCCAGGACCACTCGTGGAGAGCTTCAGAAAGACCTGGAACCAGCAGCTACAGTTGTTTCAGAGAAAACAAGAAGGAATGCACTCAACCGCCATGGCCTACATGCACGCACACCACGCAAGACTCCATTTCTGAAGAAGAAGCAGGTTGATGCTGGTTTGAAGTTTGCAACACAACATCTGGACAAACCCATGACGTTCTGGAAACATAGTCTGGTCAGATGAGACCAGAACTGAACTCTCCAGATGTCAGAAGAACCAACATGTTTGGAGGAGAAACGGCACCAAAAACACCATAGCAACAGTGAAGTTTGGAGGTGGGAACATCATGGTTGGGGCTGTTTTTCAGCATGTGGTACTGGCAGATGATTCATATGATTGAAGGAAGAATGAATGAAGGAAAGTAGAGAGACATTCTGGACCAGAATCTGCTGAAGATGAAAAGAGGCTGGATCTTTCAGAAAGACGACCGTCCCACCACACAGCCAAGAAACACTCACCTGCTTTAAGAAGAAGATAAAGCTGCTAGAACGGACCAGAAACACTCACCTGCTTTAATAAGAAGAAGATAAAGCTGCTAGAACGGACCAGAAACACTCACCTGCTTTAAGAAGAAGATAAAGCTGCTAGAACGGACCAGAAACACTCACCTGCTTTAAGAAGAAGAAGATAAAGCTGCTAGAACGGACCAGAAACGCTCACCTGCTTTAAGAAGAAGATAAAGCTGCTAGAACGGACCAGAAACACTCACCTGCTTTAAGAAGAAGATAAAGCTGCTAGAACGGACCAGAAACGCTCACCTGCTTTAAGAAGAAGAAGAAGATAAAGCTGCTAGAACGGACCAGAAACACTCACCTGCTTTAAGAAGAAGAAGATAAAGCTGCTAGAACGGACCAGAAACACTCACCTGCTTTAAGAAGAAGATAAAGCTGCTAGAACGGACCAGAAACGCTCACCTGCTTTAAGAAGAAGAAGATAAAGCTGCTAGAACGGACCAGAAACGCTCACCTGCTTTAAGAAGAAGAAGACAAAGCTGCTAGAACGGACCAGAAACGCTCACCTGCTTTAAGAAGAAGATAAAGCTGCTAGAACGGACCAGAAACACTCACCTGCTTTAAGAAGAAGAAGATAAAGCTGCTAGAACGGACCAGAAACACTCACCTGCTTTAAGAAGAAGAAGATAAAGCTGCTAGAATGGACCAGAAACGCTCACCTGCTTTAAGAAGAAAAGATAAAGCTGCTAGAACGGACCAGAAACACTCACCTGCTTTAAGAAGAAGAAGATAAAGCTGCTAGAACGGACCAGAAACACTCACCTGCTTTAAGAAGAAGAAGATAAAGCTGCTAGAACGGACCAGAAACGCACACCTGCTTTAAGAAGAAGGAGATAAAGCTGCTAGAACGGACCAGAAACGCTCACCTGCTTTAAGAAGAAGAAGATAAAGCTGCTAGAACGGACCAGAAACGCTCACCTGCTTTAAGAAGAAGAAGACAAAGCTGCTAGAACGGACCAGAAACACTCACCTGCTTTAAGAAGAAGATAAAGCTGCTAGAACGGACCAGAAACGCTCACCTGCTTTAAGAAG
This sequence comes from Atherinomorus stipes, assembly GCA_023101725.1. NCBI lineage: Eukaryota > Metazoa > Chordata > Actinopteri > Atheriniformes > Atherinidae > Atherinomorus > Atherinomorus stipes. The sequence continues at coordinate 62,412 of JALJCO010007170.1, read as the reverse complement.
AAGATAAAGCTGCTAGAACGGACCAGAAACACTCACCTGCTTTAAGAAGAAGATAAAGCTGCTAGAACGGACCAGAAACACTCACCTGCTTTAAGAAGAAGATAAAGCTGCTAGAACGGACCAGAAACACTCACCTGCTTTAAGAAGAAGAAGATAAAGCTGCTAGAACGGACCAGAAACGCTCACCTGCTTTAAGAAGAAGAAGACAAAGCTGCTAGAACGGACCAGAAACGCTCACCTGCTTTAAGAAGAAGAAGATAAAGCTGCTAGAACGGACCAGAAACACTCACCTGCTTTAAGAAGAAGAAGATAAAGCTCCTAGAACGAACCAGAAACGCTCACCTGCTTTAAGAAGAAGAAAATAAAGCTGCTAGAACGGACCAGAAACGCTCACCTGCTTTAAGAAGAAGAAGATAAAGCTGCTAGAACGGACCAGAAACACTCACCTGCTTTAAGAAGAAGAAGATAAAGCTGCTAGAACGGACCAGAAACGCACACCTGCTTTAAGAAGAAGGAGATAAAGCTGCTAGAACGGACCAGAAACGCTCACCTGCTTTAAGAAGAAGAAGATAAAGCTGCTAGAACGGACCAGAAACGCTCACCTGCTTTAAGAAGAAGAAGACAAAGCTGCTAGAACGGACCAGAAACACTCACCTGCTTTAAGAAGAAGATAAAGCTGCTAGAACGGACCAGAAACGCTCACCTGCTTTAAGAAGAAGATAAAGCTGCTAGAACGGACCAGAAACACTCACCTGCTTTAAGAAGAAGATAAAGCTGCTAGAACGGACCAGAAACACTCACCTGCTTTAAGAAGAAGATAAAGCTGCTAGAACGGACCAGAAACACTCACCTGCTTTAAGAAGAAGAAGATAAAGCTGCTAGAACGGACCAGAAACGCTCACCTGCTTTAAGAAGAAGACAAAGCTGCTAGAACGGACCAGAAACGCTCACCTGCTTTAAGAAGAAGAAGATAAAGCTGCTAGAACGGACCAGAAACGCTCACCTGCTTTAAGAAGAAGAAGATAAAGCTGCTAGAACGGACCAGAAACACTCACCTGCTTTAAGAAGAAGAAGATAAAGCTGCTAGAACGGACCAGAAACGCACACCTGCTTTAAGAAGAAGGAGATAAAGCTGCTAGAACGGACCAGAAACGCTCACCTGCTTTAAGAAGAAGAAGATAAAGCTGCTAGAACGGACCAGAAACGCTCACCTGCTTTAAGAAGAAGAAGATAAAGCTGCTAGAACGGACCAGAAACACTCACCTGCTTTAAGAAGAAGATAAAGCTGCTAGAACGGACCAGAAACGCTCACCTGCTTTAAGAAGAAGATAAAGCTGCTAGAACGGACCAGAAACACTCACCTGCTTTAAGAAGAAGATAAAGCTGCTAGAACGGACCAGAAACACTCACCTGCTTTAAGAAGAAGATAAAGCTGCTAGAACGGACCAGAAACACTCACCTGCTTTAAGAAGAAGAAGATAAAGCTGCTAGAACGGACCAGAAACGCTCACCTGCTTTAAGAAGAAGACAAAGCTGCTAGAACGGACCAGAAACGCTCACCTGCTTTAAGAAGAAGATAAAGCTGCTAGAACGGACCAGAAACACTCACCTGCTTTAAGAAGAAGAAGATAAAGCTGCTAGAACGGACCTGTCAATCACCTCGACCCGAAAGAACTGAAGATCCGAGGTGACAGAAGAGACCCGGGACCTTGAAGATCTGAAGGCAATTTGTGTGGAAGAATGGACCAAAATCCCACCTGAGCAACGTTTTCCACTGGTTTCTCCGTACAGGAGGCGTCTGGATGCTGGAACCACCAACAAAGGTTTTTACACGAAGTAGTAAATAAATTTCAGTAAGTGTATTCAATACTTATTCCCTGTGTCATTTCACTACATTACACATAACTTGATTTATGGACATTAGGTTTAGGGTAAGGGGCTGGGGAAATGCATTATGTCAATGGATGTACCCCATGGGGATATGAAAACAAACGTGTGTGTGTTTGTGTTTTTTACATATATGTATTGTTATATTGTTTAAAAGAAAAGAGAAACAGAGCTGTTACAATATTGAATTTCCCTTGTGGGATAAATAAAGTGTTTATCATTACATTTTTCTCTGATAGATATATAAATTCAGTATATCTATCTGTAGTAGAATTACTTTACACAGGAAAGTCATTTTAAAACGAATTGATATTTTCTTAAGTTCTGTCATTTGTTTTTATACTTCCATTTTTTTAATCATTCATTTATTTACTTTCCTATTTCTTATTCTTTCATCTGTCTATTATTAGTTATGCAATTATTTTCCCCTCCCCTTTTATTCATTTATATTATTGAATTTCTTTTTTTGTCTCTCTCCTCTCATTCTGTAATTTAGATCAACATTAAAAGAAAGGCATAAAAACCTAATATTGAACAAGGTCTGCCACCTGCCAGTTGCCATGGCTACTATCACTTGACATAGGTTAATTTTGTAGTATGTAAGCATCAGCTTACACCTACAGAACAATGTAATCCACTGCTGGTCAACCATGTGGAGTCGGGACTCTCAGATTAGTAAAATACACTTTCGGCTCATGACTCATTATTATCATTAGAATATTGAATATAATAATAGTGTTATATTAACTCATGTTCTTCAGACAGGTGATGTAAAAACCACTCCCCAGTCTAAAATAGGTCTTTATTTGTTATAGTACCCCCCCTCCTCTGTAGCTTGTTAAACAGCTTCTCTGAAGGCTGCATCCCACTTCACTCCCGGGCTGGATGAGCGCTTGAATAAGGTCAACATGAAGAGGTGGGAGCTGCCAGCACGGTGGCTGCAGGAACATCTGTGACGGGAAGCTGTCGCAGTTGGCAGGGGCCGGTGCCAGCTGTGTGGACCTAAGCATCCCACCGTCCCCTTGGGGCGCCGGGCCACAGTGCTGCAGAACTGCGAGGCGAGTGGACTGTCATCTCATCAGAATATCACTCTGCTGCCATGCAAGCTGTCCAGCGCCAACACCTGAGCTCCTCTGTGCTCGGGGAATAAAGGGAAGAGAAACACAAGCTCGGCAGCCAAAAGCAGCTTCAGGCAGGCCAAGTGGACCCTGGTAAAGTTTGGAATGTGGCTCTGCATTGTCTGACAGTTCAGCACAGTTGTAAGGGGATATTAGGGCCGAGAGCACAGACAGATCATCAATTTTGTGCACTCTGACAAGCACTCAAATGTAATTACATATTAGAAAGACCACTTGAGCCCTCTGGTCACTGTTTTAGTTATTGTTTTGAGGAAAAAACAAGAACACACACGAAAAAATAAAATCCGAGGACAGAATGCTGATTATTCAAAGCTGGGATTTTCTATCTGTCGGCAGTTTAAAAACTCATCACCACTGTACTATCAAGCCTCAATTCATCACAGCCTCCCTGAGAGTAAAGTGTGATGACTCACCTTAAAGGCTATTACACCCAGTAAGTGATTGCCACCCGGAAGTCATTCATTTTCGACAAGAAATGAGCGGGCGGGGCGGAGCTGTAGGCGGCGTGGTTGACAAAGCCCGGCTCACTCCTCAAACAGCGACTGAAGCACCGCCGTCTTAGAATAAACGCCTTTCATGATCCAGTCAGGGAAGAAACGTGGAAGCTCGTTCTACAGCAAATATTCCTAAGATCAAACTCTGCAGCAGCCAAGATGCAGATCTTAGAGTTGACTCTAGTCCGTCAGGACTTATCAGTTACGACACAAAAACTAAAGCCAACAGCTGACTTGGCTTTAAATGTGAGACCTCGTGTCATAAAAACCCTCTTGAGGTGAGAATTCCTCAAACAGATAAATATGCACTCGGTCCAGGATTGCATAACTCAGCTCATGCCCTTCCTTGGTAATGACATTATGCTGCAGAAGAAAATGCACCTGGGGGCAAATTTCCCTTAAAGTACTTCTGTGACGATGAGTCTCCTGCCAGTGTTTTGCCTTAGACGGAGTTTATTACTCACTTTGGGACACTTTACTCAGGCCGGTTGAAATCACGGCACACAGGAAAAACTGAAGCTGGTTTTAATGTCCTGTTCAACCAATAGCTGGAGGAAATTCGACTCAATATGTCTTCTTGAAACTGTTGGAAGAAAACCTGCTGAAAACACTGTCATAGTTTTAAACTATTTCTTTAAGGGAAAAAAAAAGCCTCTTTATTCTCCCAAGAAATTTAAAAAAGTGCAACAAAATAATTATCCTTTAAAACGTAAAGTGAGGATCTACTTATTTATACAGCTGAGAAGATGTTTACTATGGCTGAACAATGTGCAGAGATATGATCATTATCACCTACTAGCATGTGAAATGTCAGTGTCGTCTTTAGGGGGTTTTGTCAGGTTCATTTCAAATCAAATAAAGTTTATTTATATCAGTTACCAAGACATACACAGAATGATTTACAGTAGAGGAAATAGACAAAAAAGATAATGAAACAAACATATAAAACACAGAGATAAAGAAATGTAAACCAAACAGCAAGAAGTTAAAAGCTATAGAAATAAAAAGAGTCATAAAATCAGAACAGGTTACTCAGGGGAGCACATATACGGTGTACATACGGTAAAAGAGATACATTTTATGCTAGTTAGAATTAAAAGCCAAACAAAAAAGGAAGGTCTCTAACTTCTGTTTCAAAGGACTCGATTCAGTAAGAAAGATGGATGTTGAGAGGCAACGAGTTCCACATTTGTTCTGATGTCTCTAATAACAGACGACAAAGGCTGGCGACAATGAAGCTGACTGTATGCATCTCTCTTTATCAGAACATTATGCTTTAATACTGCGATGACAAGGTTGCACAGCTTGCAAACCAACAATGCAGGACGAAGAACGAGGAGGTAGTTCCTTTATATATTGACAAGTAGATCCCTAAAGAACAAATTGACTTCATTTAGTTGGGTCAGACATTCTGGCGCCTGGTTGTTGTGAAGATAAACACCTCAACAGCTAGCATAAATATGTCACTGTTATGCTATCTTAATGCAAACTGTTAATATATAAAATAAATCATCATAGTAATAGCACAAAATATGATTATTGCAAGAATCTATTTTTGTTTTTTCTGCAACAAACCAGCATGCACAGGTCCAGAAGTAGAATGTTGCTCTTGATGAACTTGAGATTAGCATAATATATTGAAATATTAAAGGCCCACAACGCAACTTTTCCACCTTAGAAAAGCCTTTCCAACTCCTTTTGATGGCACACCCACATTCATTATGCATATTTTTAGCAGTTTTGTCCCATCAGTTTAGGTTTGTTGGATTCATAACTGTTTTATGTTTCTGTATGTCCTCATTTCTTGGAGCCTTTTGGAGTCTGGTTAGGGATAATGGAAGAAAGCTAGCTTCTTAGCTAAATCAGGCTTATTAAAAGTTGTTTTCTTTATTTTCATATGCTCTGTCAATTAAACAAATAACATAAAAATTTCTCAAGCTGTAACTGCCCAGAAATGCAGAGTTCTTCCTCGTTGGTGAAGATTAAAGGCCCTCAATGTAACTTTTCAAACTCAAAAATAGGCGTTTCTAACTTGTTTTGATGGCACATCAGCACTATGAAGTACATTTCTGGAGCCGATGTTGCCCAGCGGCGAACTGAGGCTGAAAAACCACACGAAGCAACGTTTTCCATCTGGGCACGGTGTGACGTTGGAGCTGACAATTGGTTCGCTCCGCATCATGTGCTAGCAAACCGATTTAAACACAGCGGGTGTTTTGAACTGCACTGTTGCTACTTGTTTTCCAAAGATCTTGCAACCTTTTTTTTTTTTTTTTCTTTTTTCTTTTTTTTCTTTTCCGTCCCCTCCTTCCGTTTTTCGCTCCCCTTTTTTCGCTCCCCCCTTGTTTTCCCTTTGTCTTTCTTTTGCCTCTTCCTCCTTTTCCTCTCTCTCTTTCCTCCTCCTTCCTTTTCTTTTTTTAGGCCGGTTTTTCTTTTCCTCTTCTCTCTCTTTCCTTTTTCCTCCTGGTTCCTTCTTTGCCCTTTTGCCTTCTTTTTCCTTGCGGCTTTTCGTTCTTTTTTTTTCCTTTCCTTCTTTGCCTTTTCCTTCCCTTCTTTGCTCTCTTTTTTTTCCTTTTTGCTTGTTTCTCTCTTCCTTCTCTCTCGTCTTCCTCTTCTCTCTCCTTCCTCCTTTCCAGTCTATTTTTTCCCTTCTTTTTTTTTCTTTCCTTTTTATTCTCCCTTCCTCTCTGCCTCATTAGTGCGCCCTTTGGGGCCTCTCTCTTCTTCCCCTTCTCCCCCGCCATTTGCCCCTGCGTCTCTCTCTCTGCGCCTTCTTTCTTCTTTCCTTCCTTCTTCTGTCCTTTTTTTCTCCCTCGTTCTCCTCTTCTCCTTCCCTTTTCCCTCTTCCTCCTTTTCCTTCTTTCTTTTCTCGCCTTCCCTCTTCCTCTTTCTTTTTCTTCTTTCTTCCCCCCCTCCTTTTCTTTTTCCCCTCTTTTTCTTTCTTTTTTCTTTTTTCCTTTCCCTTCTTTTTCTCCCTTCTCCTTTCCTCTTCTCCCCCTCCTTCTCCTTTTCTTCGGAAGCGCAACAAAACTTTTAAATTTCGTCAGTGACGCGCGCCCTATCGTCAGCTAAACTGGCATCTATCTTGCCTCCTACCTGTTCTCTGAGTCCCCCTATTTTTTATTATTTTTTTTATTTTTATATTTTTATTTTTTTATTCTTTTTTTTTTTTTTTTTTTATTTTTTTTTTTTTGGTTTTTTTTTTTTTTTTTTTTTCTTTCTCTCATTTCCTTTTTTAATCCGATTTTTTTTTTTTTTTTTTTTTTTTTTTTTTTTTTTTTTTTTTTTTTTCTTTTTTTTTTTTGTTTTTTATCAATTCCCCTCGGATTATTTTCTTTTTTTACCAGTACAAGACAGTCTTGTCTCATCTCTTGTTCTGTCCCTTCCTCTCTTTCCTTCCTCTCTTCCTCCAATAATGTTTTATTTGCTGAATATGCCACGGTGTGCATCCTTAATACCCGCTGTGTTTATATCAGTTTGCTAGCAAAAACAAGTCAGAAATGCACATTTTTAAGGTAGAAAAATTCTTATGTGGGCCTTTAATCTTCTCAACAAGAAAGGACTCTGCATTCCTGACTGAAATTAAGCTGAGCTAAAGTGACATGCATCTCTTGCTGTGGTTACTTTAGCTAGCTAGGTATTCCCCCAGAGGTGCCCTGTAATGTTAAATTAGCATCATGGTGGGTGTAAAGAGCAAGTAGACCAAAGGTAAAGACTGCAAAAGCAGGAGGACACATTCAGGCACTGGTCTTTTCCACTGGTTAGTTTTGGCCTAAAGAAAAGGGGAGTGTTCAAGGATGCTAGTTAGAGTGATGGAAATGGCTTTGTGATCCTCCATTATCAGTCTTCCTTTCTTCATAATGTACCTTTCCCTCTGCCCCATCGATTGCGGCCACTGGATGTTGTCATTAAATCAATTCTTCCCAGAAGAGAAATGGTTTGTGTATGAACAGTCCTTGCCCTTACTATCAATGACAGCACTGGCAGCGGCGCTGAAATGAATAAGGATGAAACCAGAGACAACTAGTGTGCACAGAGAAGGAAATTTATTTTCGGCTCGCTCCAGCCGTTCTATTAGGCATGCACGCTCGTTTCCAAATAGGACGGCATGCACGTGAGCTGCGATGCACAATACTTCCTGACAGTCACTTATTCTTCCCCTTTTTCAAGGATGAAAGTTATTTAGGGGGAAATATATCCCCAAACATCAAATCCACTGAGTACAGACATTCTGTTTGGGAAACAAACAGAAATGAACTTTGAAGCAGCTCAAGAAATTTCGATTGGCAACAGAGTTTCTGTAAGACTAATTACCACCTGCTTTTTAGTGGCTTAAAGGAGAGCTCCTTGAATTTTAAAGTGTTTGAATTGTATGACACATATTACACGACGCCTTTAGTAATGGAGAGATACTTTTAACTCTCCAGAGCATCATTACTGCCATCATGCTATCGGCTTCAAGTCCTTAATGGATCTGCTATAAGTCTAATTTCAAAGGTACATTAGAATTAGCTGCTGCCATTACCTCTCCACTTGAAGCACCTTAAGGATTAATTAAAGAAGTGATATCCACAATAATTCAGACACAAATACTCAAAGAGTTCCTTCATAGAGAGAAAATGCCATACAAGGCATAACAGCAGTTTTGCCTCTACGGTTTTCTAACATCTTGTCATTGAATCCCAACAGGAAGATTTTTGTTTTCATCCTCTGCAAGAAACTTCAGCTTATTTGACATAATGAAAAAAGCAAAGCGGGCACGCCAATCTGAACCCAACCTTTGCCTCCCTGTTTCAGTGCTGCATTGTTTCCTTTCCCACCCAGACAAAGATGAGCGATCCAGTAGAACTTTTCTGCCACCAAGTGGACAAATGTATCAAAGCTCAGATACAAAGCAAATGCACACTATCTCACACATGCCTTTGATCGACACATGAAGAGGAACATAATGTGGCAGGATCATTGTGCAAAATCGTCCGCTTAAAGTCTTAATATTGCCAGAGGTGTCTGCTGCACCGTCTGAAGGTGCAAAAGCGCAAAAAAAAAGTCTTGGAACTGAAGCAGCGTTAGCCAGGCTTTTGTTTCACCATGAAAACTTGAAAGTTTCACTGACTGTGTGCAATCTGCCGACTCCGACACCCCCCTAGCTTTTAATTAGTGCATCTCGAGGGGACCCTTATCAGTATCAGACTGTGCTCCAAATGAGGCTGTTATTAAGTTGTTTCTCTGGGGCTGATAGACTCGCCGTCACCTATGGCATGTCGGCTGATAATACTGAACCTCATTTAATTCCAGCTCCTTTCTTTCTTTCTCTAAAGTGGACTCAGAGATATTTTCTTTCTTTAATTCCCATGGCCAAACAGCACCAGGCAAATAGCCATGCTTTCAGAAGAGTGGGAAGTTGTGTGGGAGAAAAATCTATAAGAATATTAGCTGAGGAGAAGTAATGAGTTTCGCCCCCTCCCTTGCTGGGTTCCTGCATGGGAGGCGATTTTTTTTTCTGATAACTGAAGGAGAGGATTCTCAGTGGTTTCTCCGAGACATGGCTTACAGGAGGCATGATCTGCACTAATGAACGGGGAGTAAATGGCTGCTTTCAGTGATTTAGGGGGGGAGGGGCTCTACCTCCTGCTCAGTGTTGGGCCTAGATTTAAAACCAGATTGACCGGCACTAATAGAGCAACATTTTGGCCTCTCTATGATCTGGTTCTTCCTATATATTGACTGTCTATCCACCTTATCCCTAGCCCCCATGAGCCCTTGCATGAATTATGAAACCGGCTTCCGGTTTGAACAGAACCTGCGTTTATTTACATGTCAGGCGTTCGGGCTCCTCCCTTTATAGGAGCTTTTTGGATAAACCATGTGGGAACATCAGCTGTCACAGCTCAAACAGAACAACGTTACAATCCCTCTGCCTTATGCAACAGAAGGGTGGGAGACACATGTGACTATCTGGACAAAAATGACATACAGTAGCATTTTTAGCTACTTTCTTTGCTCTTAGTCTGACTGAAGCAATGAACAATCGAAAGAGCTCCGAAGCAGTACCTACTGTACATAATAATAAGTTTGGCCATGTTTTGTTGAAGAGGCAGGATACAATCAGATTTACTAAAAAGCAAATGTAGATGTTTAAGCTGCAAAATGCAACCATTCGGTGTCAGTCTGGAGCCCTGAAGCCACGCTGAGTTCACACTCTGGCAGTTTGGTCGGCCTCAAACAGACAGTGGTCCGATTCGTCCCGGGCAGTCTGAACACCAACCATACTCTGGTGCACCAAAGAAGCAGACTCTGGTCCGCCTGAAAGCCAGGGGTGTCCGTTCACTTGCAAACGGACTATCGGACTATCCAGCACTCCTGATGGAAGTGATGCTTGTTGACCGTAATAAAGCGGAAGAAGAAGAAGTAGAAGGAAGTGAGGTAGATAATTGTTTGGGTCAGAGGGAAAACAAAGCAAACAGCCCGTGTTTGAAGAAGTTGAGGTCAACAGGAAATGTGCAGACAGAGATGGAGTAGCTTAATAAGGAGAAGCAGAAAGATTTCCACTTTAATCACGGAATCCGGTTTTCTTCTTCTTCCTGCTTTTTCATCATTATTCAGTGGTTGAATTAGGAGCGTTGCCCCCTCGCGAGCAGTTGTTTTTTCTACGGTGGTTTGGTCCACTGCAGTTACTGCAGTTTGAATGCAAAATGAACAACAAAAGCTGCGAAAATTGTCATAAATGTCCACCCAATCGGACCGAGTCCCCGTACTATCCTGGTGTGAATGCAACCTTAGACCGAGGTGCATTTTCTACACATCGTTCTCGTAGCCATAAATTTAGCTTTCTCTGTTTAGTACAACCACGAACAGTGCAACATGTTCCTGAACCATGCACGTACATTTTTCTGGGGCAAATTTTTTACAAATGTTATAAATACTGTTGTTGAAATGTTCGAATAAACCGCTCCCAGAAATGAAAACTTACATTGTGACACAATGACTAAGTACTATTTCCGGTATCTCACAGGAAGCTGATCGTGTAATTGTTTCTACATTCATCGGCTCATGAATAAGGTGGATACATCTGGAATATTTATGCAAAGCTCATCCAGATTTTGGTTTGATGGTTGAGTTTTTTGTGGCTTCAATCCACTTTAAACATAAAAATTTCCTCCTCTGAATCCTGCAGGCTCTACTCATGGCTGGCCACCAACGACTCTGTAAAAATGGAACAGTTGAACCAACTTAAATGAATCATTTCAATTAGAAACAAGTGATTGAATTAAGTTATTCCAAGTTTTATTATTAACTTAATTTAAATAGTTTTAAGTCAAAGTAACATAAATAATACTCAAAGAATCGTAATCACTGATTAAATTTCATGAAAAGTCAAGTTAAAAGATTTAAGTAGGTCCAAAAGGAATGTTTGATTTATTCAAAAATAAGATCATATTCATTTCATACTTGATGATTTAGCATGAAAACAAGCTATTTTATTGTATACTGCCACATTTACTGCAGAGACAAAACACCCACAATAGACGTTCTGCCACCAGAACAGCAGAACCTTTCGTGTGAGGTAGTGGCGGCCATCTTTTTTTGCTCTGATCTTTACCCTCATGGTGCCAACTTTAACTTTGACACTGAACAAAACATCTCAACAACATTTTCTAAATGTTAACATAACACAGACAGTAGAACTCACAATTCAAATTCACAGTTGCAATGATAAAAGATCCAATGAATATGCATTTCCCACGAGTCTGTGATTTTGCACAGTTGGCTCTAAATCATTTCAGTTGAGTTGAAGTAACTATAATTTAACTAGAATAAACTCTATTCAATCAATTGTTACCAATAGAAGCAATTCATTTAAGTTGATTCAACAATTCTTTGCATTTCAATGAATTTTTTTCCAGTAGAGTTAAAAGGGATTCATATTTAAAAGGTACTTTCAACTACAGCCCAAACCTCTTTATAATTTATAAGCAAATAAATTCAAGTCAATGCTTTTTTCTGTCTGTGGGCAAAACTATTCGTCTCAGTCACGAACACAGAGGCATTTAGGGAAATGTAAGATTCAGACCAAACACGCTTCAGACAAAGGAAAGGGCTGTTCCACCAATCAGCTGGAAGATAACCGCTCTCCCGCTGTCGCGCTGCAACAGGCTGGACTGCGTCTATGTGAACGCAGTGAGCTGTAGGCTATATAAAACATCTGTCCACAAATCTCTGAACAACGGCGAAAAACTCAACAACCTGAGGCTCTCTGGATAAAATACACTGCAGCAAAAACAGATGTTTCAGTTTAATCAAAAACTGTAAATCAGAGAGCAAATAACACCCAAGTGATGTAACCAAAACTGCTCTCAAAATATATTCTCGAATGTAAGGCTGTCAAATCCGTTGCATCAGAAATGAAGCAACCCTGTAACAGGCAGCTTCTCTAGTGAATTTGCTTTACTTGGAAAACTTTTGAGAAGTGGTACTGGGTCCGTTTTCATCAGAAAGTGCAGCTAGAGTCAAGGCAAAAGTGGCCAAATGGACAAATACTATGAAGTACTGTTGAGCGTAATGCGTGTGAAATGAAATCAAGTCAGCATTGGAGTGTCTCCATAAACATATCTGTCTTTGAATGTTGATTCACTCACAGCACTGATGTTAAACATGAGCAGCATAAGTCTGAGTGATATTTTATTCTTTTTCTACTCCTTAATTCCACTCATCCACACAAACATGTTATTTTGTAGTTCTTTGCAGTCACACAGTGGAAGAACCAAGCCGGCGTGCAATGCACAAGAGTGGTTTTTGTCCAGAAATTGGCATTTTTACCTGGTTATTAGCTCAGAGAGGTTGTTCCATGCTGCAGTGAATTTAGATAATTACAGTTTGTAGAATGAGGACAATGAAAAGAACACCAACTTCATAATGTGCGATGGAAAATGTCCTAAATAGAGCTTCTGCTGTCAGTCCTCACCTCTTCCGCAGGACTGCACTCAAACGCACCGCCACTGCTGGCACGTAGTTCGGTTTGATGTCATTCCTGTGGACCGCACACCTGCTAAAGGCCAGCTGGCGTGTTTGCAAAATAGATGAGGTGGTGTCTGTGCAGAGGTCCATTTCTAAAAGACATTTCTGCAGTTCACCACTGTGGAAGCAAAAGGTCCTCCAGCTGGAACAGATGGTCTGGAAGGAGATTACTGCAAAAACTGGAAGACTAGAAGCTGAATGAAAAGCACCACTGTGATGGTGTTAAGCATCAACCGCGTTTTATTCGTGTCGATACATATGCATAATATACAGTCGTCCTCAAAATTATTCATACTCTCAAATTAAAGACGGGAAAAAATTTCAGCTGTCAGGGAAATAAGTTGAAACTGACAAAAGTAATAAATAAAAATTCTATGAAAATCATTACATTGATTTTTAATTGTGGTTTGAAAGAAATATTAAAAAGAAACACACAAAAAATAAAACCAAAACAAGCATGATGGGGCTCAAAAGCTAAAATTTTGTTGGGCAACACTTTGAGCCAATCACTGCAATCAGGTGTTTCTGTAACGTCCAATCAGACGTCTGCACCTGCTGGCAGGTATGTTGGTCCATGTTCATGAGAAAGATGCTCTTATGTGTCTGAGACAGTTTTGTTTGTTTGTTTTTTTATTATTATTATTATTTCCAACCACAGTTAAAAGCAATATTCTTTCACTAAGTTGTAATTTTAATTTTTGTTTATTTTTAATTTCTTTAGTTTCTTGTTATTTGAATTACTGTTGTGAAATTAATCTTTTCTTTAATGGGGGAATATGAATAATTTTGAGGACAACTGTATATATTAGGGGTGTGCAAAGCAGCTGGTATTTGTATTTGTATTTGTATTTTTATTCAAGTAAAATCATAGCTGTTGAAAATTGTTTATAATGTTTTTCTTCTTCCAGAAAACAATTTTTTTTTAAATATTTGTTTTAAAATAAGTTTTTGTAAAACTCTCGTTATTTGTGCCATTCTGGATATCGGATTTGGATTCGGCTCCACAGGTGCGCCTGATCGGGGTGATTGCCTCAAAAGGTTGTTGAACAAAATATGAGTTAAGGGGTCCCTTTATATTTTTTTACTTTCTTAGTTTGTTTTTTCATTTTGGTTCACTTTTTTTTATTTCTGTAAAACAATAATTCAATCAGTCATGATTTTTATAACATTTTTATTTATAACAACTTTGGTCAAAATCTGCTTTTTTCACTCTCAGCTGGTTTCTCCTCCTTTAACGGGAGGGTCTGCATAAATAAATCTGAGGACAACATTAACAAATTTATTATAACACCATCAATCGATCGACATCAAGTTCAGCATCCATGCAAAGAAAAAAAAATCCCATCTTTTTCCACATGTTTAGGTAATTCCATATCAATCAGGACGCACCGAGCTCACTCTCAGCTGATAGATCTCTATTTGCACAAATACCTAGAAATATGAGAGTTACCGTCCTTTCATGTCAGAGAGATGAATAAAATGATACGATATTGATCAGTCACAGACTAATGCGATGCCAAAACTAAACCGACACCAAAATAACATCCATTTTTCATGTTTCGGTCCTGGACAGCTGTTTGGTCTTGGTATGTAAGGAAAATCAGAAGCCCTGCCTTTACCGAGCAGAGACAGAGGATGGGGCTGCTGCTCCATGTGAGACATCCTCCCTCCTGTCAGACGGGCTTCCAGCAGCTCTCCTGCAGGCCTGTAATGGTATGTGCTTGTCTGTTTGCTCATAGCCATCAATCAAAGCTCAAGTGAGTCTCTAAGAGTCTGCAGACTACAATCGATGGTCAGATTCAGGCTGTTCTTTAAAGAAGCGATACTCCACCTTCCCTGTCATTTGATACCTGTACACAAACAGCTTTTATTCTCAGGGTCAAGTAGCTGTGAGGGACTGGAGTGTGTGCTCCAATCCAGCAGCCAACATATCCTTGTATGCAAATTGTATGAATAAAAAACGAGTGTATGCTCCTTTGCTCTGACTTTCTTTTTAAAAGGCAGAAAAACTGCATATCAACATGGAATTCCGCTGAAACTGAGAAAAGGAGGATGAGCTCTGAATCTTTAGTTACAGCAGGATTATCAGAAATGAGGGATTTCCCTGAGACATGACTGCAGAAACATACTGTAGATGCTTCTGTATTTGGCTTTTACACTCGACAGACAGACTGTAGACAGGTTGGTAAGACTACAGAGGAAGACTATGAGGTGTTTGATGAGGAAACATGGTGCCATCCTGGTCCAGCAACACAATCGTGTGGTGATACGTACACTATAAATGGCTTGTTAATTAGCTTTTTGTGTGACATTTAGATATTATTTCAGGCTTTTTGGTTATTTTTAACTAAGCAGCCTAGTAAGGGTTAAAGTCTACAGAAGGGGCATCATCATAAAGTAGGATGTAGCATAAGAACCCACAAAAACACAAAGATGTCACAGACACGAATGAAAAAATCTGTTCTCTTCACAAAAATAGATCATAGCATTCTGTTTACTGAGCTTTCAAATGTTGCTACATTGATATTTTCACTTTTTATCTATGGATCAAAGTAGATCGATGTGCTGTTGCAACACAATTTGACATGATTAGATGGGGAATTGGCTGAGAAGGAACCTCAGTTCACCTCAGATACAGAACAGCAGCAGCAGTGGGAAGTTTGGACCCATTAGTTCCCGCGAGTTTTAAAGGGAAGGCGGGTCCAAACTTCTCATTGATACCGTTTCTGTCCGTGTTGTTGTCGACTGAGTTGCCCTGTGATAGTTGATGCTTGAATTGATTTCCAGCTCAGTTGTTGCCAGGCTACACACGCAACACCGCACTATGTTTACACAGATCTCTGGATATCTTAATAACACTTCTCTCCACAAAACTTACATTTTATAGCATTTTATAGCCAACTCAGTTTGTCTTGCTATTTATTCAGTTGTTTTTCTAATAGATATATATACTTATATATTGGAAAAACAACTGAATAAAACTGAGTACACAGACAATGGTCCTCAAAATCATTCATTAAATTCCCATTAAATAAGAGAGAAATCAGCTGTCAATGAGGTAATTTGAAACTGAAAAAAGTAATAATACATGAACATCATGACACTGACTTTGAATTGTGGTAAAATTTAAAGACAAACAAGCAGAAATTAAAAAGTAAAATAACTTAAAATTGACAAAAGTAATAAATAAAATTATTTTGAACATCGTGACATTGATTTTGAACTGTTAACAGAAATATTAAAAACACACAAAAAAATGAAACAAGTAAACAAAGTAAACAACTATGATGCAGCTCGTGAGCTAAATTTTGTTGGGCAACGCTTTGAGGCAATCACTGCAATCAGGTGTTTTCTGTATCGTCCAATCAGATTTCTGCACCTGTTGGCAGTAGGGCTGGGAAAACATCGATACACTGAAATATTGTGATATTTTGATATCGCAATACTGATCTAATTTACCAACAAAATCTCGCGAGATTTCATCGTTCTTTTCCAAAATATTGTGAAATTTTATGAAAACCTGCAATATTTCGTAACAGGATGAAATCTAGTCAGAGTTTCTTAGTAAAAATCAATCGATACTGCATTTTTAGATATTTATATGATAGCAGATGAAAATATTGCGAAATTTTATTGTATCAATATTTCTTCGAAGCCCGAGTAGACAGGTATTTTGGTCCACTGTTTATTAGCAAGGTGATCCAATGTGTCTGGCACAGGTTTTTTTTTTGTTTATTTTTCAATTTCTTGAAAGAAAAATTCAAAATCATTATTTTATTTTACTCAATTATAATTCAATAAGTTTTTATTCATTATAACTACTTTTTCAGATTCTTGTTATTTGAATTACTTTGTGAATTTAGCATTTTTTTATTAGGAGGGTATGTAAACTTTCATGCACAACTGTTTGCAACTAAAAATAAAAACCTGACTGAGCCATCACTAAATGCAGACATATGTATTCATCACGCTGTCCTTTTTTTAATTTAATATTTTAACTTTACCATGAATCATCATATTGATCACATACTGATCATAATTTGCTCAAGAAAATAATAAAAATGGAAAGAAATATGTTTAAACTGCTTTTTCTTCTTTGTGAATAAAGAGTGAAGATTGTCCATGTTTTTTCAAACTCTGATAAAACCCTTTCGTGAAACCTATTCGGCTATTACACTGAATTACTAAATGTTTTCATTTGAATATAAGTCATTTCAAGCAGCATTACTGTTTTTTTTTTTTTTATCTTGCTTTATATTCCTGCAACCATGAGAACAAACTTAACATTAAGTCTGGGAAGAGACATCCACACATTGAGTGCATACTCAACTTCATCCCCTTCAGCCATGCCACAGGGCAACAACCCAAAGCTTTCTGGCTTATTTGAATTGGTAGAGTTGCTTTTGCTGCACCGCTGAAAAGTGAAAAGCACTGATGGAAATGGATTTACGAAAGAGGGGGAAGCAGGAACAGCAGGCAAAACTATCTCCCTCTACAATCTTTATTACCTACACGCCAGTCAGCCAAAAAAGACCTCTACCTATTCTCAAGCACTGACAGTACATTTTCATACATTTGAGTCAAAGTTTATCAGCACTCTTTAGATTCGCCTCGCGGACTCTGGGACTGACTTTATCGCTGCTTCTGCAGATGTAGCCAGTGGAAATTATGGTGATTGTGAGTCTCTCCAGCAAGAATTATCTTTCCTTGCCTTTGTGACAAAAATTAGCATATTGTTGTCTTTGTTTGTTTCCCTGTCAGAGAAATCCCTGCTGAGAGACGGAGAAAGAGAAGAGGTTCTGAGTGGGGGAAGAGACATGATGCAGATGCAACCCAGCAGAATAAAAATGCTTTTCAGACACAGACGGGTGATGCAGATGTTTGACTTGTCTGGACACAAACGTCCACTCCTGGACAACAACTCCGGAGACGAGAGGAGGGACACACACCTGGCTGAGGAAGTAATAGGAGGTTGCCAACACTAATGCACCTGGATTTTTCACGCTTTTAGCCTTTGCCTCTCAGACTCTGCTCTGTGAACCGGATGATTAAACACTTAAAGAGGCCGACATATTTTGGAAAATATAAAATGGAGAATAAAACGTGATCTGGTGAAACACGGGTGTCGTTTATTTGAGAAGTAGCTGTACCTGATCCAAATGAAACGCGCTCTCTGCAATCACGACTCGGTAAATTATCATGCTCCACTCTGAACAAAGGTCTGCTCTTTTGGATTTAGCTACAGCATTATGTGGTGACGGCTCTTTTGATGTTCTACATAAAACATCACTTGCATTATTAATATCTCAACCTAAAATCCTTTCTCCCTTATTCTTTGCATACAATTTCTCAGAACAATAAAGAGGATTATAGTACTTTTGATCTTTCTTTTCTTTTTTTATGCCTTTCTCCTACACAGTCTCACCCCAGAATATGAAATAGCTGATTCACAGCACAAAGCAGAAAAGACACTCAAAATGACTTATATTACACATCTGGGCAAGGATATCACAATAAGCTCACATTCACAGACTTTTTAGTTTTTTTTTTTCTCCTCTATACATACTCACAAATAGTTTAGGATAATTGTGTGTGTGTGTGTTTTTTATATGATGTTAGAATGAACCAAAATAATTAGACTTTTTCTAAACATTTGAAAGCACACGTACATCGTTCAGTGTTTGAATATTTATTGCACATAATGCAGTTTTCAAAAAACAAGATAAACCACAATATAAAGTTAACGTATAGTTATAACATATATAAAATTTATCAATTTTGTTAATGAATTTTAAGTAGAGAACAAAATTTTTTACGTTTGTATATTTTATGAAATATGAATATGTATCATATTTTATATTCTTATTGATAAAATACAGGTTTATGTGACAATATCAAATATTAATCAAATGATAAGTGTATTAATAAAATAAATTTAGATAAATGTGTAACAGTGAAAATATTGTTGAAACTTCTTATTTTTCTTCTCAAAAATCAGGTTGTTAATCATGTTTTCTAAAAGCAGTTAGTTTATAGTTAATTAAAATGAAATAACTTGATAATGTTCTTATTTTCACGAAAGCAGTAAAAATGTGGAGTTTTCATTATTTATAGATAATCCTGTTATTTTCCTGATCCAACACACTTGAAGCTAGATTGTGCTGAATATGGGCCATAATACTAAAATGTAAACTGACATCCATGGTTTGGGGGTACTCTGCTAAAAGGTTATTCTATAGGGGTACAACGCTGAGAACCACTGGTCTGAACCGTGATTTGACCTCTAAATGTTCTGCTTTAATGACATCTTGTTTCTAAACATCCTCTTCATCATCCTGTTCACATTTAGACATCATCAGACCAAGACGACATCGAACAGATGACAAGTTGTTGAGACATTGTCTTTTTTATGTGGTGGGAAACCCAAAAACGTTGTTAAATTTTCCTTAAAGTTGTACTTTCGTGGTCATTTCATTAATATTTCTGTGTTCTCCATTATTATTGGATGCATTCTGCATCGTTTCTGTTTAAAAAAAAAACCTTCTGGTATCTTTGTATCCAGCTGTATTTGTATACTAGAAGAGAGGCTTGTGGTCCAACGGCAGCTTTTCCGGGTCCATCTCATGAATTTCCGTCTGATTGGCTGCCTCCCATCAGTGTATGAAGGAAGCTCCGCCCTCCGCTCTTATTTTGTTACAGACAGGAAATAGAGCCGACAAACAAGTTTGTTCCGCCATGCTAACAAACAGTTAGCTAATTAGCTTCTCAACTCCGAAGCTACAGTCGTGCCGTCTTTACTTCTAGTGTGTAGTGGAGGGTTACCTGCCTTCCAATGGACAGATAGAAACCCCACGTGGGATACGCTATTTGCAATGTGACGTAGAAGTGCGAGGCTGTTCCCGATTCGCTCTTTTCTTCGTATTGTTTCTCTAATGAGGAAGCACAGCCGACTGGGGGGAACGCAACGCTAGCAAGTCAGCATGTGTAAGTAAACAAGGGGAAACCCTCCGTATTTCAGAAGGAGCAAGTTAAACAGGTTTTCAGTGGAAGGAGGCCTTTAAACAAATTGTGTAAGATGGAGGAATTAGTACATCATAATTCCAGTTAAATATTCAACATTCCTGATATAATATCAGTAAGATGAACTTTTCATATTTTCCTGAAATTCAAACTGAAAGTGGAATATCCGTAACCTTTGTGAGAAGTGTAGTCTTTCTTCCTGCATTTAAAAGTATCATTTGTACTTGCAGTCTCCAGCCACCTCATTTGTGCTACCCCACGGTGGACGTGATGGAAACCTCCCTGAGATTTTGGTCCACACTGAGATGACAGCATCACACACTTGCTGCACATCCGTGATGAGATACTCCTGTTCCACCACATCCCAAAGCTGCTCTGTGACTGCAGGGTTCAAATTACCGGAGAATAAGGTGAGCTCGGCTACCCTGGACAGCGAATGAGCCCCCCTGACAACACACAGCTGATAATCTAAGGGGGAGCTCTGAAAATAGTCCACTTTCAGGTTAACTTTCAGGTCATTTTAAGGGTTTCTGTTTCTTAAATGTAAAGAGAGCATTTACTTGTCAGCATTGTGCATTTATTCATTGAATACAAAGCAATTTCCAACGAACAGAAATGATTCATTCCAGTGGTTCCCAAGTTTTCTGACACCTCCTTCAGGAAACTACTAAAAATCACCCACCTGCGCTGTGTTAAAACCATGCATGCTTTCATCAGCTGCTTCTCACCATTCTGCACCCTGGAAGACTCCTTTCCTGTGATAAAATCTAAGTTCAGGTAACCAGTGATGTTCCACATTGGCTTGTTTACCAAGATCCGATATACCAATATTGTCCAACCATTAATTTCTGATATCCAATATCAACCATCACCGATATATGCAGACAACGGTGAGGTTGTATCTCTTATATTTGCAGAGATGCAACTATATTCTGCTCTGAGAGCAAACATCCCAAAATCTCCTTAACTCGACCAGAGGAGTTCATTTTGGACATCTGGCTGCCAGATATCAGATACTAGCAGGTATTAGATACTACCATATATCAGATACTAGCAGGTATTAGATACTACCATATATCAGATACTAGCAGGTATTAGATACTACCATATATCAGATACTAGCAGGTATTAGATACTACCATATATCAGATACTAGCAGGTATTAGATACTACCATATATCAGATACTAGCAGGTATTAGATACTACCATATATCAGATACTAGCAGGTATTAGATACTACCATATATCAGATACTAGCAGGTATTAGATACTACCATATATCAGATACTAGCAGGTATTAGATACTACCATATATCAGATACTAGCAGGTATTAGATACTACCATATATCAGATACTAGCAGGTATTAGATACTACCATATATCAGATACTAGCAGGTATTAGATACTACCATATATCAGATACTAGCAGGTATTAGATACTACCATATATCAGATACTAGCAGGTATTAGATACTACCATATATCAGATACTAGCAGTGATTCAGAAATAATAGATAAACAAGATTAACCAAGATTACCACCGATTAGTACCATCCGGCAACGTATTATTATTAACATGTTTCTAATTCTAATTTTTCTAACAACTTGGTAACTTAACCAACAACTTAAAACCAGACATATTATCAGCAGCTTCAAAGCGAGTCAGTCTGTAGCAGCAGCAGCTGCACCGTCGAGTCACATGACTCTGAAAGGAATGCTGGGAAACGAAGTTCTTCCAGAAAAACAGGGACTTTTCTACATACTGGACCAATGGAACAACAGGATCTCACAAGATTTCCTTAGCTATGGTACCAATATGATAAAATTGATACAAATATTTTCCAATACCACATTTCTAAGCTGATATTGGCTGATAATATCTGTAGGCCAGTAATATCATGCATCTATAGCAGGGCTACTCAATTCAGTCCTATCAGAACCCAAATCCAGCAGGTTTTCCATGTCTCCGTGCTCCAACACGGTTAATGAGTCATTGAGCAGAGCTTGATTGGCTATTGGATCTATTTAATTTGAGTCAGGTGTGTTAGAGATGGAAAACCTGCTGGACTGCGGCCTTCGTAGGACCGCATAGAGTAACCCTGATCTATAGTAATTACCATAATGTACTTAGCCTACTTCTAGACAAGTCATCTGCACTGTGGCGTTTCTCAGACACCTCTCATTAATGAAATGATGCAAAGTGTTTTCGGTCTCCCAAAAAATCCATGTGGATGAAATACTCAAATGATAAAAACTTAAATGAATACACCTCAACTTGTCTCTGTGTGGACATGACTTTCAGTTGAATTACACTGGCTCTGAACAGTCAAGGCCTTGAGGAACCCTTTCGGGATCCAGTTTGGGAGCCATTAATCCATTCCATTTATCTAATGGTGGTGGACAGCGGCATTGTTTGCTGTAAGCTGCCCACAGTGGTGGTCGAAGAACTTTCCATCCCACATGAGACGTTTCTTATTTTATCAGCTGCATACAGTAGGAGAATGTTTCTGAGAGTAACCCTGTTTTTGACCGTGCTAGTGTGGGCTAGCATATGCATATGACTTGCAAAGTTGTAATGCAGGCCTGAAAATAAGGCCCCCCCTCACCCCAAGAACCCTTGTGTAAATCAAGCCCTGCTGTGGAGGTCTTAGAAAACTCTGTTACGTTCAAGAAAGCAGCTGGAGAGGATTTGAGCTTAATGACGTGGTTTCAAACTTATGATGTTGGACATCAGTCTTTTGATTAATGCACTTGGTTGAAGAGCTCAGTATGAGCCTTAGGAGGCCTTGTAGTTTAAAAATAATCTGTAAAGACTTCAGATAAACGATTGAGAGATAATAGAATCTAGGTGAATAGAAGAAGGTTAAAAAAGGCATTTTTTTTCTTTCCATTACCTAAACTTTATCACCCACAGACACTGTAAAGCAAACAACTTCTTTATAATCCTGTCTTTCAACCAGTCTGCAGCATGTTCTAATCAGGAAAACCTCCCTGAAAATACTGCTTAGAAACAGCAAAGGGAAATCACAGAGCCCAAGGCATCGAGATGGCCTCCAAATTCCAAATATCCCAATCTGATTGAACATCTGTGGGATAATACCCTGACTGTGAAAGTCAGCCCATTCAAATCGGAGGCCAAAGGAAAACGGCGGACTGGTCCCTCTGGAACAGGGATGAGCCTCTGCCTCAAGCGGAGGACGTTAAACATGTCAGGGTCTTGTCTATGAATGAAGGGAGGATGGAGCAAGAGATGGACAGATGGATCGGGGCTTTGTTAGCAGTAATGAGGGTGTTGCATCAGCCCGTTGTGGTGAAGATGGAGCTGAGCAGAAAGGGGAAAGCTTTCAATTTACAGGTCCATCTTTGTTGCTGCGCTCACTAAGAAGTTGATGGTGACTGAAAGAACGAGATTGCTGATACAAGGGACGGAATTAGGATCAGCCTTGGAGATAGGGCGAAGCGCTTGTACATCCACAGAGTTTTAAATAGAGCCACGCTTCCTCCACATCAAAAGGAGGCAGTTCAGGTGGTCCGGGCATCTGACGAAGATACCTTTGATTGCCTCCCTTTGAAGTTTTTTGAGCAAAGCAACTTTCTACAGCCATAAATTACCCTTTATCTTTATTTGACGAGACTACTTTAACACTGACCTTACAGGTCTCCATAAAAAGTCCATCAGACGGCTGCCGTAGTCCAGAACTCTAGACCGTATGATTACTGGAAAGACCCCCATGACATCACCCGTAGGTTTCTAGATCTTAACTGAAGGTCGGTGGGCGTATCCCACCATCGTGCATCCTGTCACATCTTGTCAGGGTGGGGGTGAATGATGAACATCTACTGAACTCTGAGCTACCTGTGGCTAAAAGCTAACTGAGCTAATGCGGAGCTAATGGTGCACAGCGCGCTAAAGCTAAGTCGCGCTGATAGTCGGCGAAAAATGGCAGTGCTCCTCTGATAGTGGCTGACGCCGTCCTGGGAGCAAGCAGGGAGCTAGTTGCTAGTCACTAGCTACCAGCATTAGCACTGACAGCCCATCTGTTGCCCATCAGTTAAAACGATATGCACCTAATTTTGTGTAACTTTGTGATTAAATCGGTAGCCAAAGTCACGCCCCTTCCAGTGAGCCCCATGGGACCTTAGAAACAAAAATATATAAATGGAAGTCAAAGGGAAGTAAAATCATTATTTCTCGTCCCAGTCGTTCTCTGCCCTGGTTTCCAGATGTGTTGGTTGTGGATTTAGATGAAAATTTTTGTGCAAAAAATGAATAAATAAATCAAATAAATAAAAATACCTTGAAGAACTTAAATTATTTCAGGTTTAAAGCTGCTTTGTGGACTACAGCTCTCGTTGTGGGTGATGACATCACTCCCTGCGACTGACGTGATCTAGAGCGACCCTCATTGCATCATAATGGAAGAAAATCGACATGCCTTTACTTATAACAGTTTCCAGCTCTGTCAAAGCTCTTTTCCAGTCCTTCAACAAAAGCAGAGACGTGACGGAGTAAAATCGCCATGCGAGCGCATCTCGGGCAGCTGCTGGTGCAAATAGCTTACGATGAGAGCTGTAGTCCGCAAAGCGGCCTAAAATTAAATCTGAAATAATCTAAAATCTCTGCAGCATTTCATTTTTTCTAGTTTTTTCTTTGTTTCTAAGGTCCTCTGCGCTGGAAATAGATGGGCATGACTTCAGGCCCCCCCCCATAACTTCTAAATGGATGATAAAAAGATCTTTCTGTTTGTTTACAAAGCACTGAATGATTTAGGGCCAAAATCCATTTAGGATCTCTCATTATGAACCAACCAGATCCCTCAAGTCAGAGCAAAAATAAAATTAAAAACATGAAAAGCATTAAAAGCGTAATAATTAGGCCATGTCTTATACTTGTCTGGTCATTTGTGGCTTTTAATAACAATTTTTAATAATAATTGTAATAATAAAACTAGTCATTATTTTAATTAATCTACCTTTTACTGATATTTAAATTTAGCCTTCCCTTTAACTTTTCCACATCGTGATACATTTCAGCCACAAACCTAAAAACTTTAATATATTCTGGGGGGATTTTATGTAACAAATCAACACAATCATGAAAGATACGTCTCACTAAATCAGAGTTTGTGTTTTTTCTGTTTTTTACAAAGGAAAATGGGGGAAGAAAAAAAAATCAGTCCCCACATGTATAACGCTGGTAAAGACGTTTCCCATCAGCACATGCAGCTGTAATCTATCTCAGGTGGATGAATACATGTAAAATCTTTTATCATTTTCTATCCATGTTATCATAACTACTTTGTGTTGATCTGTCACATAAAATCCATTTTGTGGTCATAATGTGACAAAATGCGGAAAAAATTTAAGTGGTATGACTTTTTTTTCAGCGCCGTCTGTGGCATACTTACTTGTAAGTGCAATTAAGGATGTTTCTTATCATTTCCATGTAAGAAATAAAGAAAACATTATTTTTAAAAGTTGCGGGTCTCAGATGTCTTTCCTCCTAATTTTCATTTCCAGTTTCCACTCTTAACAGCTGCTATCATCGGTGACCTCACCGTTTCCCCGGGGATAATGTGGATCATATAGAGCCTGCAGCAGTTTCTACCTGATATAGAGAGCAAAACAAGCAAGGATCCCACTGTGCAGACATCCTGATCAAATGGTAGCATTTACTACAGCCTCAGGAATAAGGTCTCTCCCTGGCTTCTCACCTGCAAACACAGCAAATTGCTGAATGGACCACTGCTGAGAGCTGGATCTGGGCCTCTGCGGGTGACTTTTCTTTCCGCTTGCCCATGACCAAAGTCATCTCGTCATTCAGGAGCCTTTCCCTCCCTATGCTGTAAATGAACAGTTTTACAATGGAAGTGATGTAATGGTCTTATGATATCCTCTAAAAATATTATCATATCATAATCTTGCAACTTTTGATTTGCCCCTTGCATTTTCTCATCTGACTTTTTTCTTCTTTTTTAAAACAGCTTTTAATGAGTCTTTCCTCTGAATCTTTTTACCTTATACATCCAATTTTCAAAATAAAATCCATCAGCGCATCAGAGCCGGGGCGGAAGGGGCATCTTGTGTTGCTCTTAATGTTGAATTTGACTGTTTTCATTGCTTTTATTGCTTTTTGCATTTGCACTCTTAAACACTTTGTGCTGCAATCAGTGTTATACAGAAAGTATACAATTAACTGTGATTGACTGAGTGATTATTTATCATTGCAGTGCCTGCAAGCAGTGTAGGGCTGACTGGAAATATTACAATGCAAAGCTCAGCAATTGTACTAAGGTTAGAAAATGCAGTGGTATTATAGTGACTGCTTCCTACTGCTTATGCTGCAAATAAATACGTGTGGGTAAATACTCTACATATTAGTGCTTCTCCTATTACGCAACACAATCCAAAACACAATAATACACCATACATGTGAAATAAATCCAGTTAGGACACTATAAAATGGCGAGGCCATGATTTGACTGAGATGTTACCGTGTAACTTTTACAGCGTAGACATCACAACGTGAAGATTAACTGAAATGTTCAGAGCAAAGTCACCTGTGACTGAAACGTCCCCACAAAGTCGCTGCTGAAAGCAAATATGCATCACTAGGGACCGATCCTTACCAATCCAGAAATAACTTTATCTTTGTTTCCTTCCACCAAATGACTGATGCCACGTAGCAGCTGCCACGAAGACACATAGATTTTACCAGGATAAAAATGAAATATGCGAGAACACACATTCACGATAACACCCAGGTGCTGAGCAAGTCATACAACAAAAGTTACAGTCAAAGATAAATGCTGGAATATTAGTGAAATAACTACTTTAACGTAAGGCATTAAAGTGCTGATGACACACTTTTGACATTTTCTCCATGTTTTATCGACCAAAACGTCCTTCATGATGATCTATGTAACAGAAACAAGCGCAGCTGCATAGATGAGTTATTAGAAAACATGGCTGCTTTTCTGACCAGACTGGCGCTGTGAGCCGAAACCGGATATGACGTCTGCCAGAGAACGTTCTCAGCTTGTTTAACATTAAAGGGGGCGGCTCGCCTTGCGTTTCTTTTTTTTTTCCCTTTTTCTTTTTTTTTCTTTTCCCCCCCCCTTTTTTTTTTTTTTTTTTCTTTTTTTTTTTTTTTGGCTTCATTGTGGTTTTTAAGTGCCTTTTTTCCAGTTTTACAGACAAACAGTAACGACTCAGCCTTCAAAGTGTGTTGACAGTTGATGGTTAAAAGCTCGTAAGTGCAGCGTTAGTTTATTTAGGTTTCCTACAGATTTAGAATTTTATTTTGAAGAGAATAAAGAAGCAGGTCGGAGTCTGACTCACTGGGAAACAGTAGCAGCAGTAGGAGCCCCGTCTTTCTTGTCTACAGCTAAACATCAGATATTTACGTAAATGATTAACTTCTAACTGCACAGAACTACTTATTTTGTCTTGGTGTGTTGTTGTATGGCACAGTTACTGGAAGTTAAGGTCGTGTCATCAACACTTTAAGCCCTGTGTGCTGACATCACATATAAAAATTCAATGCCAAAATTTAAATAAAACAATTGGATGCAGACCCAAACACTGGCATCCCCCAACAATGAAAAAAAAGAGAATCATTCTCAAAGTTCTTCCGACGGACTGGGAAAGCACAAATTAAAGCCAAAATACAAAAAACAAGGGTCATTAAAAGGCTGCTTGGAATCAAATGACCCATTTAGACCTTCAGGGATCAATTCTTAAAAAGTATAAATCCAGAATGTTTTACTATTTTTTTGTCTGTGATGAGAAATTTTCAGCAGTTTGATGCCCAAATGACTAAGATACAGTAGGTAATATTGTGACATGTTTGCGAAAAATAACTAAGAAAATGAATAATAATTTGAAAAACCAGATAATTGCAAAATCAAAAACAGGCCACAGATGTAATTACGGGTTGCACTTTTGAGAAATCAAAAGTCAACTTTCCCTCCTGATTGATAATCACAAGACTTTGTCTCCCATAATAAACTATAAGCTGCATCAAAAATCCATCTCGTATTTGTAATTTCTCTCTGACTCCACGATGTAAGTGTCATCAAATGACAAATACACAATTAAACTGTGACAAATTAGCGAGACAATAACAAGCAGATACATGTGGGAGCTTGAGACTTTACATGCTGGTCCATTAACCCGCCCCCCACTTCCAAACAACCCCCCTCAGCCTCTACCCACCACCTCCCATATCCTCCCAGCTCTGATCCACTTAGCCAGGCTGTTGCTAAGCTACAAAGGCTATGAGAGCCTTTGAGGCAGAGGCGGTAAGTAGCATTGTTCTGCAAAGTCTCGTCCATTGATCTGTCAGAGAATTTGACATAAACTGCACATACTTTCAATGTGTCTTAAATTAGCAGGAAGATAAAGGCTCTGAGCTATAGAGCTGCTATTTATAATATAAAGGAGAGACATCAAACATTTTTTGGAGAAAAAAACTGTGAGAAAAGAAAAAGTTGAGAGAATATGCTGCAAAGAAAAGTGCTCATATGGTACTCATGAAAAGTTTGGTGTCATCCACTCATGCATGTAGGTCATCCAGGTGTTCAAACTTCTGCAAATTCTCTAAAAGAAAAATTCCCAGCAGAAATACGAGCATAACTCAGACCAGGATACATGCATGATGCTCGAATCATCTTCACCTCTAACCTGCAGGACAGCAATCTTCATGAAACACGAGCATCACTCAAATGCCTCCAAGTCTGCTCATACCACACAATCATAATCACACATGCAGCATCACCGCGGATGCACCGTTTTTAAAGGACCCCTCCTTCACATCTGGATGATGCCCAGTGTGTACTAGTCTGTGGAAGTCCTTGCAGCCTGATCGCTAAAAGCCACTGAAGCAGCTTCACATTGCCAAACATCTGTGGGCTGTCATGCTGCTATAAGTTGTGATGCACCTTCTCCTCCTCTAGAGGACAGTAGTGTTGCAAATAATCTGATGGTTAAGCCTGCAAAGTTCACGAGTGCTCCAAAAAACATGAAGTGTCTTGTCACTTTGTGTTTCCTCATTCCAAACTTGAGCATTTGTCAGTCAGTTTCAGAGTCTGCCCTCCATTTTTTTTAAAGCACTCATGATTGGCTGTGTCATTTTCTCTGCAATGACATTGAATATGTATGGAGGAATCAGCCAACCAGAGTCGCAGCTAAATCCTCAGATGTCAAGCTGTGCTGATGTGTATAAGAAGATCAACATAACGAAAGAGGGAAGCTAAAAATGACTCGTGTTCAAAGCAGCTTCCAAGATTCTGTGTTGTCCTCGGTTTACTTCAACACGCTTGACAGTATTAGCGAGATTTTAGATGTCGAGCAACCAGTTTTCTATTAATCCAAACCATAACAGAGAGACAAGGCCTCTGGTTTTAAGTTTCCCAGACTACGCTCCTCTGCGTCCTCTAATCAAGAGGATTTATAGCAAGGTTACAGTGAGTTAGGCGTAGGTTCATCCAACACTAAGCCACAGAAAGGTTAAAAAAGAGCTGTTTTCCAGACACTTTTATTCCTGCAAAGGCGAGAAAACAGGAAAGCTCAAGGGATGCATTTGTTCAGTGACAGTGGAGAAAGGCGAGACAAAGGTACAAGGGGATCAATTTTCTCCCCTAAGACCTGTGTGGTGCCCGAAGTTTAATGCAGAGAGATTGTTGGAGTGCAAGGGTGGAATAGCTGTATTTTGCCACCTCAGAGCGGGGTGGATTGCAGGGTTTGTTGCAGCTTAAGTATGGATATTCACCTTGAAAGAAGAGAAGCAGACATAAGCAGAGCATCATTTGTACGGCAAAAGTCAGAGATTCATCGGGATTCTTCAAGACTCCGGGGCTTCTCACATCAAACAATCCCATCTATTAAATTCTCAGATGAATAACCTGCAGTATCGACCTTTCGCTGTCTTTTGTTTACGAAGCCAATTTGTGTTAGATTGCTTACATCTGGTTCAGTATAAATAAGATAGATGAATAAATAAATAATGTTGCCACTTGATTTATTCAGAAATAGATGCATCTCATAGGTAAACCTGATTTTACTCTAATGAAGCTGATACAGTGAGTCACAGCTTTAACACAAAATAAAACTTAATTGGTTTTACGTATCAGGACAAAAAAGAAAACTGCAGGCTGTTCACTCACAAACAAACCTGACGCTAACACATTTATTTACAGAAAGAAATGTGAAGGAGACAGGAATGGTTTCTTTGCTTGATGAAGATTTGAAATATTGCAAATATGTGGTTTTTCAAGTTAAGAGACAATTACCATTTTTTTCCAAGTCTGCGTGAAATAATCTGATTCCTTACCCCCGTGGGGGGGGGGTTTTTATGCTCAGTCTTTACAATGTTGCTTCAGATCAAGTAAATACAGCAGGATCAGCTTCTGTGCAGCTTTCTGAGAGTCTGGACCTTGGCTGGACCATGTCAACACCTTGATTCTTGTCTTTTTCAGTCATTCTATTGTAGATCTGCTGCTGTGTTCAGGGTCATTGTCCTGGTAAAGGAGTACCACCTGATGTTATGCTAATCTCTCTAAGAAAAATGCTTTCTACACGGTATATTATGTGGTAAAAGAGGTCATTTTATAAAAATAAATTACTTATTGATCGCGCATATGCATGAATCCAGGCCTTTTTAGTTTAGATTTCCAACCCTGTTGTGACACTTTTCTCGGCCAATGGGGTTCATTCTACAGTAGCAGTAACCTATATTTTACCAGGAACAAAACTCATTGAGATTAAAAACCTCTTTTTCAAGAGTGACCGAGATCACAGAGGTTCCGGTTTCCAATCGGCCACTAAGAGTGTTTCCTAACGAGGAGCACCCTCCCCTAGCGGGTGCATGGCAGCTCTTTTAAATAGAACCGCGTGGTGTCCACGAAGAGAACGTTGCAGTACCTCAGCTGGCTGTCACTGTTTATACAGCAAAACTGTAGTTACGGTAAGACTACCATGAATTAAGTGAAAGTGCGACTGCGCCATTCCAAAGGAAGATTCATGGTAGATGCAAGTTTCCTCTGGAGAGTTTCTTTGTGCACAAGTAGGAGATGTGCATGTTATTTCATGCATGTGGAGTGGGAGGAGAGTAGGAGCATTTCTCAGTGGGAGAAACAGTTAGGGGCGGGGCTTACAGTTCAAACTAAACTGTTCTAGTTGGTCATGGTTTGAAAATGTGTGGAATCAGGAATAGCGCCTTTAATGACACAACTACAGCCAAGATCTAGCTGTCAGACAGATGGCCTCGTATTCCACTCAAGAATAATTTAGACAGCAGAGGAGGTCGTGGTCCACTGAACGACTGCAAGGTGTCCAGGTCCTGTGGTTGCAAAACAAGCCCACATAATCAGGCCTCCACCACCGTGCTTTAGAGTTGGTTTGAGGTGTTTCTGCATGGTTTACATACTGGAAGAAGAGGTAGAAAATACAAGTTCAGCTAGAACTCAGCTAGACAACAAACTGAACTGGATATGCAACACAGAGGGATCAAGAAGAAAGGTCAGAGTAAACTTACTTCTTAGGGAAGTTGAGGTTATTCAATGCCTGCACCAAGATGTTGCAGATCTTCTATTACTGATGTGGAAAGTGCAATCGGCTCTGCAACATCTGCTGGGGCAGCAGCATCACAACCAGAGACTTCAAGGATGCAGTCGCACCAGGACAGTCTGAGGACTCAGTCCAAATGGGCAAGGATTTCCCAAAAACTTCACATCTTTCTTTGGTCCGGTTCGTGTTCAGGTTGACCACAGTCCGTTTTTTGGTGCGAAAGCAGATCTAAACTATTTAAAGTGGAGCAAACAGCCACAGTGTGAACGTACCCAAAGAGACTGGACAAACTGAGTATGAAAGCTGGTTCTGTACTGGATAACTGGAGCCAGCAGAGCTGGTTGTGCAGAAAAGATTGCTGCATGAGCTGCTGGAGATGATGGACGATTCTTCACATCCTCTACAGAACACAGCGTAGAAACAACAAAGTTCAAAAAGAGGCTCCAAGTTCAATGCGAGACAGAAAAATACAGATCATTCCTGCCAGCAGCCATCGCCCTCTGGAACAAGGAATCACCTCCAAATCATCAGTTATCATTATTTTTATTTAATAATAAAAGAAAAAAAAAGCCGCCTCTGATTGGCTGAAAAAAGATTCAGACAAAAAGACAGTTTCTCTTGGGATAAATAAAATACTTTTTATTTTATTTTATTAACAAAAATGAAACAAAAAATACCAACTCGTCACAATTTCGAAGATGTTTTTATCTCTGTAATATTATACAATGCATGTACAATTAATTTTGCCCATTTAATAAGAAAGAAAGAAAGAAAGAAAAAAGAAAGAAAGAACAGACAGTGCAGCGATCGCCACCAATCACTTCCGGGTCGTGTCTTTGTATAAGTGTTTTCTTAACTTGCATTCGTGTTTTGTTGAACTTGTATAAGCGTTTTTTTTTAACTTGCATTCGTGTTTTGTTGAACTTGCATTTGTGTTTTTTTAACTTGCATTTGTGTTTTTTTAACTTGCATTCGTGTTTTGTTGAACTTGTATAAGTGCTTTGTTGAACTTGTATAAGTGTTTCAGGTAAATGTATTAATGTTTTGCACTTCCCGGCCACCGTAGGGCACGGACCAGATGCATTTCTTATAAGTCCTGAAATGTAAAGGCGTTAAACTGAAAGGAGATGTTCTTTCTCTTTCATGTAACAGAAGGCTTACCTGGCAACTCATTCACACATGGTGAAGCTAGATATTCAAAAGTTAAAAACTAAATAGAAATGCTTCCATTTGCAACAATTACATCAAGCAAATGTTTGGAAAGTTAACAAATTGGCTAAGTTAAGCTGACCAGACGTCCTCTTTTACCCACACGCATCCTCTATAAGCGCAAACGATGCGTCCAGCCGGGGGATTTTACTCTATCTCAGCCTCAAATATGTTAACATGGGATCTGTGTTGAATTTCATTCCCCACAATCACTTATTATACTGTAGGTCTCCACTCATCGAGCAACAGAAGAAGAAGGAAGAGGAGGGAGCCGCAGCGCAGACACCGGCTGGAGAAACGTAGTGTTTGTGCAGAACTGTGGAGAAATATGTGTGACTCACCTAACGCAAAGTCTCAGATCGGCTTCACACCAACGGGGGTGCAAAGCCACTTAAACTTATCTCAGTGAGAGTTTCAGCTCCCTCACCTTCTGCACAAACTTAATAGGATCAACCGAAGACGAGCTTCACGTTTTAGACTGATGTTTTCAGTGGCTTTAGGAAAGAGGCTGTTCAGGATTCGAGTACAGCTAGAAAACACAGAAATATAAATGTGAATTTACAGAAAAAGTTGCCTTGTTTTCATGTTGATGGTGATGCATGTGAAGCTCAGTGCACGACACAGAGCAGGGAGCTGGAAGCCAACATCAGCTCTGAAGAAAGACAACTTTCTGTTTGTCTTTTGTGTGCCAATTAGGTTGTTGCATCAAAAATCCAGCTTTATAAAGCGCTTTAAAACGATCACAGTGCTGCACAAAAAAAATAAATTGGGAAAACAATGAAAATAAAGGAATAAATTGCAAGATATAAAAGAGCTACAGAGTTAAAACAGCAATAATAATAATAAAATAAAATAAAAACATGATTTAAAAAATAGATTAAAAAAAAAAAAAAACACCAAACAGAAAAGCGCTGTGTCAGTATTCTATTCACACATTTACACGATTTCATCTTAGAGGGAAATGTTGTTTTACATAAGGTGCTTTTGGACTGTCAGAACCTTCTGGAGTTCCTAGAACCTTTTTCGGGAACCAGGGTGTTTTTTTGTGCATTCTGACACACGGAACTAGGAACCTCAGCCCTAGAACCTTTTTAGCTCCTACTGCGAGGCAGGATCTTCATGTGGTTCCATAGGAGCTGAAATACGTAGATGTTTGGTGATTGGTAGAACTGGCAAGCCCCGCCCCTTCAGTGATCTCCGCTTCTTCCACCCCGTCTCATTTAAAAGTCCCACAGCTGTTACAACTGTTTACCGAGATCCTAATAACAACAATAACTATTACGACAGGAGCGTACCAATTTATTATTAAATCCATCACAATGGAACACGTCCCCAATCCAGAACTATTCTGAAACGTCCAAAAGTAATTATTTTATACGAATTTAATGACCAAAATACAGCTGCAAAGTGTGGCAGTAGAATCTGCTGCTGCCGCTCGGACACTTTAGTGGACGGACGTCCAGGCGTACTTCAACGAAAGGTAAACAAGACATTAGCAGGGCAGCTTTCCAACGGGGGCCTGTTTCGTTACCTGATACAAATGAGCGTGATGATGGAAAGCTGGTAAGCAGCTTTATAACAGCTTTGAATAAAAGAGATGAGAAACCTCAGTTTCATATCAGATGATCTGGGGCATAAATTTGTCTCCGTCACAGACGATTGCGTCAAACTTGGTTCCTATGAAGGTCCTCCTTCATGTGCGGATGCAGACTGGGGGAAGGTAGTTCTGATAACTAAACTCCAGATGGGGAGTTCTAGGAACTGATCCTAGAACCTCTCTGTCCGAATGCGCCTATAGATCAGAGCAAAGTCGGTCCATTGGGCACATTGTTCGTACTGTAAAGGGTAAATTATGTGCATCATCGTGTTGTCGTAGCCTTGAACATGGACACATTTGTTTATATCAACACGGTCATGATGCCACATACGATACACCTCCACAACTTCAATCTCAAAGCCCATAAGCACACTGTTAACTTTGCTGCCTGTAAAAAAATAATAATCAGAGAATAGTAATGATTATTCATAAAAGACTGCAAAGTTTTATTGGTGTGTTTTTATCTTGATTAAGCAGGAGCCATCAGATATATCGAATAAAATAATGACCGAGCCAAACACTCAAAGTTTACTGCAGTCTTTCAATTAGAGGCCTTGAATATTTCTATAATAAAAAAGACAATTACACACAGAGTCTGAATAGGCCCCGACATAAACAGGGAATCTCAATGATATACGCTCGCTCAATAAAAACACTGCTTCACTCCAGAAATGCATTTGATTCCACATTCGGTGTTTTCAGTAGAAATGTCTGCGGACCTTGATAAATGAATCCCGTTGTGTCCGTTCTGCACATCTAGATGGAGAACTGCTCCCCTCTAACACTGCGAGTCTCCTGTGCTGCTGTGAGAACGGAGCTGGATGCCGGTGGAGTTAATGAAGAACACAACACAATATAAATGTTATGAATGTCCATAAAAAAGACAGACAACAGCCCATTATCTACTTTAATCTGAAAACGTTACCGCCATGAGTAAAGCATCTTTAATTAGCTTATTATGCTCATGAATAGTGTGTGATGCCAACAATTACTTTACTTTGAGCTCAATAAAAGTGGGTGGAGAAAGTCAGCAAATCACATTTAAGTATAACAAAGTGAGCTGCATTGATCGGCTAATTAAAAAGAAAGTTCTCATCTCTGATTCCCAAGTAAGGGGCACACCTTCCAGCCCAACCTTGACTCCTCTGTTTTCCTTTTCTATTTAATTTTTAACTTTTTTTTTTTTTTGTATTACATTCCTTGGCTTTGCTGCTGAAGCCTACAACTTCATTAGACCCTGAAAGTACTTGGTAGAGATCAGAGAGGTGTTGAAAGACTCGATGAGATACATTTTATTGCAAAAAGTTTCATCATTGCCATGGTGACACATCCTGCAAATGTTGAGTTATGAGAGCAGAAAACCCTGCACATTCAAAAATGATGCTTGGGAGTCTACCCCCCCCCCCACACACACCCCCATCTGCATTAGAAATCAACACAGACTCCTATACCAGCCTGTTGAATGAACTCTAGCCCCTTTCTGTTGGGCTACTTTCAAATAAAATCCACTTTACAGAGAAAAATAAATAAATAAATAAACAAATAAATAAATTAATAAATAAATACAATTCATAGTTGAGCTAAAAGTCTAAATTTAAAGTAATTATTCTCAATCTGGGCTATTAATAAAACTGAAAAAAGCTACTCCAATAGAGAGCTAAAAGCCATTTAAGTGGAATCTCTAGCTACCGTAACCACCCGTTCTGTACTGTTACTTTCCTCAGAGCATCGTGGCAAAGAGACAAACCGACTCTTTAGTTCAAACAACAATGAGCATGTTCAAAGCTTCAATCGCTGCTCACAGAAAAACAGGACAAATCGTGTGCACAAATGAGCGAACACCATCTTGGGTGATGACTGATGTCTCCCGTTAACACAGACTTACATAAACAT
This sequence comes from Atherinomorus stipes, assembly GCA_023101725.1. Classification (NCBI taxonomy): domain Eukaryota; kingdom Metazoa; phylum Chordata; class Actinopteri; order Atheriniformes; family Atherinidae; genus Atherinomorus; species Atherinomorus stipes. The sequence goes on along the minus strand of JALJCO010007170.1, from coordinate 26,588 downwards.
CTATGACTGCTGAATATATTTCTGACTTAGACTCTTCAAAGGCTGAAATTTTGATTAACTTGTTTATTCTTCCTCTTTTTCATCCTCCGATTAATGTTTTTAATACAGCATTCACTAAAGCTGAGCTCTGTGACAGCTCCAGATGAAAAATAAATATTTTTATTTAAAAAACTGTATTTTTCTGAGGATTAAAGAAAATGTAATAAATAAATGAGGCATGGAGATTTCCCAAATGTGCATGTTGTATCGGAGAGTGTGATCTGAGGCCATTTCAGTGCAATAAATAGAAACAGAAGGGGGGATATTTATCATTTTTAAAAGGTCTGGAAGCCACTAGATATTTATTCAGTGTCACAATTAAACATCTTTATTACCAAACATGATGGAACATAGCAGCTTCAGCCTGTTATAGAAATGATATACAATCACCATATACTGGAAAAAAACATCTAGGTTGCCTTCAGTTTATGTTGATGAATCTACCACAAAGCCCTGCAAATATAATTATTTTACTGGTCAGCAGTAGCAAAGGTGTCTTATGATCAGTCGGTAGCCTTCTAAGGGTTGCAGGCAAGAAGCAACCAGTGCAAATGATGCAAATTTACAAAAGTTTTCAGCTAACTTGAATTTCTTTATATAGGCTATTGCCACAAAAGCTTAGAAAAGATGCAGCGATGTACTGAAATATGTAAATGTATTCATGAGTATGGAAAAGTATAACAAGAATGAACGTCAATATTTGGTCTCTGCAGCTGGATTCCTGTACTCTGATAAAAACCTCTTCACCAAACTTTCTGAAACTTTCTTTAAGTAGGACCAGTTCTCCAGACTTCTTGACTTCCCAAAGTTCTTATTTGAATGTTTCTACCTTTTGTTCCGTTTTCTGTCCAGATGATCCCCCACTGCCTCAGTAATGTTGAGGATGGATTCTCAAGATCCATCCCTCCATCAGACCTGTTGAGGTCCAGATTCTGGGGAAGATCCATCCCTCCATCAGACCTGTTGAGGTCCAGATTCTGGGGAAGATCCATCCCTCCATCAGACCTGTTGAGGTCTAGATTCTGGGGAAGATCCATCCCTCCATCAGACCTGTTGAGGTCCAGATTCTGGGGAAGATCCATCCCTCCATCAGACCTGTTGAGGTCCAGATTCTGGGGAGGATCCATCCCTCCATCAGACCTGTTGAGGTCCAGATTCTGGGGAAGATCCATCCCTCCATCAGACCTGCTGAGGTCCAGATTCTGGGGAGGATCCATCCCTCCATCAGACCTGTTGAGGTCCAGATTCTGGGGAAGATCCATCCCTCCATCAGACCTGTTGAGGTCCAGATTCTGGGGAAGATCCATCCCTCCATCAGACCTGCTGAGATCCAGATTCTGGGGAGGATCCGTCCCTCCATCAGACCTGTTGAGGTCCAGATTCTGGGGAAGATCCATCCCTCCATCAGACCTGTTGAGGTCCAGATTCTGGGGAAGATCCATCCCTCCATCAGACCTGTTGAGGTCCAGATTCTGGGGAAGATCCATCCCTCCATCAGACCTGTTGAGGTCCAGATTCTGGGGAGGATCCATCCCTCCATCAGACCTGTTGAGGTCCAGATTCTGGGGAAGATCCATCCCTCCATCAGACCTGTTGAGGTCCAGATTCTGGGGAAGATCCATCCCTCCATCAGACCTGTTGAGGTCCAGATTCTGGGGAGGATCCGTCCCTCCATCAGACCTGGAGAGGTCCAGATTCTGGGGAAGATCCGTCCCTCCATCAGACCTGTTGAGGTCCGGGTTCTGGGGAAGATCCGTCCCTCCATCAGACCTGTTGAGGTCCAGATTCTGGGGAGGATCCATCCCTCCATCAGACCTGTTGAGGTCCAGATTCTGGGGAAGATCCATCCCTCCATCAGACCTGTTGAGGTCCAGATTCTGGGGAAGATCCATCCCTCCATCAGACCTGTTGAGGTCCAGATTCTGGGGAAGATCCGTCCCTCCATCAGACCTGTTGAGGTCAGGGTTCTGGGGAGGATCCATCCCTCCATCAGACCTGTTGAGGTCCAGATTCTGGGGAAGATCCGTCCCTCCATCAGACCTGTTGAGGTCCAGATTCTGGGGAAGATCCGTCCCTCCATCAGACCTGTTGAGGTCCAGATTCTGGGGAAGATCCGTCCCTCCATCAGACCTGTTGAGGTCCAGATTCTGGGGAAGATCCGTCCCTCCATCAGACCTGTTGAGGTCCAGATTCTGGGGAAGATCCATCCCTCCATCAGACCTGTTGAGGTCCAGATTCTGGGGAAGATCCATCCCTCCATCAGACCTGTTGAGGTCCAGATTCTGGGGAAGATCCATCCCTCCATCAGACCTGTTGAGGTGCAGATTCTGGGGAAGATCCATCCCTCCATCAGACCTGTTGAGGTCCAGATTCTGGGGAAGATCCATCCCTCCATCAGACCTGTTGAGGTCCAGATTCTGGGGAAGATCCATCCCTCCATCAGACCTGTTGAGATCCGGATTCTGGGGAAGATCCATCCCTCCATCGGACCTGTTGAGGTCCAGATTCTGGGGAAGATCCTCCCTCCATCTGACCTGTTGAGGTCCAGATTCTGGGGAAGATCCATACCTCGATGAGACCTGTTGAGATCCGGATTCTGGGGAAGATCCATCCCTCCATCAGACCTGTTGGCACTTCAGTCCAGTTCCTGTCATGTGACCTACCTCAGCCTCACTCTACAAATCCACCTTCAGTTATTCGCATCTCATCAGTTATTTTTGTATAAATGTGATTATTATATCTATTTGCCTGAGAAGCCATTTTGAATTTTCTACTTTTTCCACCATTGGGATGAGTGATTCTAAAAATTGAAGAAATATTCTGATTCTGTGCATTCTGTGTAACAGTTTCCTGACAGCAACGTTTCCATGGAGACCATTTCTGACACATGTTCCGTCAACATTAGATGGATCAGTGAAAGGTCCAGATGCTTTTCTCAGGTCCTGGTTTAGATCTTTGCTGGATTTGCTCCTGTTTCTCCAGGACATCACTTCCAGATCCTGTTTTCCTGCTGTATATACTTGTTTTGTCATCCTACTAATTTTGTCCTCCACTTGACCAGTTCCCTTCTTCTCTTTTTGACTGCACACCACGCTGATATGTCAAGCTCAGTCAATAATTAACAACCCTTTAGGAATCACCTTGATGGATAAAAAAAAAGACAAATGGGAACAAACAATGTGACTTTGGGAAACGCTGCTGCTAAAGTTCATTGCAGAGTTGTCTGTTATGCGTCGACATAGGGCTGGAGGGTATGGGCCAAATATCATATCATGATACATTTATTTTAGATGACGATATGCCATATATCCCAGTATTTTTACCCTAATTTGTCTGAAAGTTTCATTTCATATCAAACAGCTGTTTTTTGGGGGTTTTTTGTATTGAAACGTGTTTATCATAAAGGTATCGCTCCACTGCAGTGATGGAACTGACAAAACACTGGTTAGAAATGTTTGTTAGATCAAAAGTAATTAAAGATAGTTGCTGGTTTTTATGATTTCTTTGTAAAAGTCTTGGGGAGGATTGTCTTCCAGACAGTTTAAATAATAGAGGTGGGAAAAATATTGATACACTGAAATATCACGATATTTTCATATGCCGATGCTATCGGTATTTAAAAAAGCGATATTGATCTATTTTACTAATTAAATCTCGCGAGATATCATTGTTTTGTTACAAAATCTCATGAGATTTCACAAAATACCACGAGATTTCATCGTCCTGTTACAAAATCTTCAGATTTTTCGTGTAATCTCATGAGATTTAGTAACACAACAATGTCTTGCAAGATTTCATTTGTAAAATAGATGGACGCCGCGTTTTTAAATATAGATATGGTTTCGGCATATGAAAATATTGCGGTATGTCAGTGTATTGATATTTTCCCCCACCTTTATTAAATAATCAGGTGACCCCTTTGTGGTCAGTCGAGGTGCAGCCGGGTCATTACAAAAAAAATGAAGGAAAAGAATTTGCACAACTAATACCACAATTCAACGATATGTCATATCTTTCTCATATAAATATATCACGATATCATATCAGTATATTGCACAGCCCTGTGTCAAAGCAACACTGGTTCTTTCCTTGGGTTAGGAGCTTTATGCTTGAATCACAGAAAATGCCAGATGAACAAAATCTAAATCTAGGCAGGTGTAAGGACTGAAATAAAAATTCAAAAAGTAGCCAGTGTCCAATAATGAAAGTTAGTCCTCCAGAAAGTCGGTGTCGCTCAAAATTAAATGAAATATGACAAGACAGATGGGCTGCTTGATAGTAAATATAATGAAATGAGGGCTGGGTCATGGCTTTCACACAATATTCCTTCATTCCAACTGGATATAAGGCAAACTGAGCAGCGTTAGGAGCAGAAATGTTATCCTGCCAGGGATCATTACTGTGGTGGGGGAGGCAGGTTGGTGGTCTCTGCATTGGAAAGCTGTCAGACCACAACAGAGAAGACCCCGGCCAGGCTGAGCAAGCCTTGGGAACATGGCATGAAAGTATAGTTAGAAGTAAACATCTATTTATTTGTGCCATCTCCTCTCGGGATGGACAGAGTCGCCTCCAACAGAGATGCTGCTCTGGTCTAAACTGTCTACTGTGAGCAGGCCATTCCCAGCAGTGCACCTTGGATCAATTCCACGCTCAGGTGGGTTAAACATCAATTGATTTTTGGTCGGAGAATTTCTTTTCCTTCTTTGCCCTCTTCCATCAAGACAGTCTGCAGAGAGGAAGGTAGTCAGTGATCCTGAAAGTGGTATGTTAAATTTTTCAGATGTAAGAAAGTCTTTAAGTCCTGGAAAGGTAGATATTTCAGCACAACATATGAGTTAAATGAAATCCTTTGATAAGTAAAGAACCTTTCACAATGCAGCAAGGCCTCTTTTTTGCCTGTTGCAGACAGACTCAAGGCCCTGAAGGCGAGTCATATTAAACTCCTTTCAAAGAAACTATCACTGCACATCTTTTGATGAGTTTTTTGAGAGAAATGCTGTAAAGAATCTGAGTGATTCACACACTTAAATCTACATCGGACATGCTCTGTTGCTCTGACTGGGCCAGGAAATGGTCCAATGCCCTGGTTTGACCTCATTATTTTGCCCTTTAACAGTTTGGCTACACGTGTAAATGCCATTTTGATGGGCAGCTGCTCAATATGATTGCATTGTTACATATCTTAGCATCTTTTTAAAATGCAATGCTTTGTAAAGGAAGGGAATAGTTAGAATAATATGAAAGATATTGTAGAAAATAATCATCATCAGTCGAATGGAGAATAAATCCTGGGACAGATAATTTGGCCCCAACAGAACCCAGAAAACAATGTCATGTAGTCAGAATAATCAGGCTGCATCCAGGATGGACATTTCATCTACAAAAATACTCTAAACATGATCTAACCATCGTTCCAGTTGCTCCCCTCCTGCATCATCACAAACTTTCTTTAGTCTTCAGCTAACCTTTAAATACCCTCACCCAAACTGATGGGAAGCATCATCATTGAGATCAGGCTGAACGTTTGCTCCTCATGTGTTACATCAAACCTCTGCTTTGGCCGCAGGTTTGTAGATTGACCTGTTAGAATAATCACGGTAAGCTTATGATATGCAAGTTTACTTATACACGTTGCACTGGACCTCATTTTCATTTCTTTTCCTGACAGAATTTATGCTGGACGTTGCCGTTGTCTCTACATGCTTCTTATAACTGCTATCAGATCTTACAGCACCACACACTTTGTCCCAAAGCCGAGCAACGGTCAAGTCTTTTTCTTGTGGCAAGATATGCAAGGAAGGATTCCGGGTGAGATTTGTAGGGATTGCACCGATCCGATCTTCAGATCGGGATCGGCTCCGATATAGAAAAGAACCCTAGATCAGAAAAAAATCTGGATCTGTAAAAATGAGCCGATTCACGGCCCGATCTGTAGGTGCAGATCTATTCAGTGTATTTCTATGCTGCCGCTTTGAGTGACGTCACATGTTACCAACGCAGCACGTGGAGGCTGTTTGTTTACAAGGCTAGAGTTGCGGCAGCCGGCTAGCTGCTAGCTGCTAGCTGCCGTGTCTCCTTCTGTCGCTGCTCTCAGAGTCCTACGGCAGTTTGGTTTCCACGTTTCGCAGGTAAAAATCCCACGGGTACCGACAGGTCGCGGGGAAAGAAGAAAATACTGTTAAATCTTTTTGGACATGACAAGTTTTATAATGAGGATATCCATCGATGTCCAGTGCATCGTGTTGGAGAGACAAGAGGGGGCAATGTCTCTGTCTCGGTCCCTGGTCTTGGTAATGTCTCAGTAATGTCTTGGTCTTGACTACATACTACCCCAAAGGTCGCATCTCTCCCGTTCTTTCCACAAGCACATCCCCATGCTCCGCGCAGGGTGTCACCAACTCCAAATCCACGAACTTTTTACCAGTACAGCATGGATCCTGCCGACAACGCCAGAATGTGGCAGGGCACGCAGAGAGGGCCTGGGCAGGATTCGATCCCCCGACTCCCTGAGAGTCATGTGCGCTTACCAGTCAGCCAAAGGGACATCCCTGCAGTCAAGTACCCTGGTTGCACAGTCAGTCAAACCCACACGGTCACATTGTTGGTATTTGTTCTTCACAGACGGGAAACCGTTTGGTAAACTGACACCATCTTGTGCTGATTGTAACACTTTACTTCCAGTAGCTGGTTACAACAAAAACAGTTGCAGAGTGAAACAATGGTCACAGGCACGACTTAATTTCTTCTAACTGAATGACCATTTGAACAAATATGAAAATCATTACACAGTCCTAAGGTTGTATTTGGTTTCATATCCAAGGAGACAGCAAAGTGAGCCCTTTTTTTATTCATTCATTGCCTCACAAAATGAGCAAACAGAAGAAAGTACAGGCAATTTCCATTAAGCAAAACGTGCCGAGATTGGGCTCAAAATACAAATAGAGATCACACAAATACACTAAATGACAGTAATTGTAATGTACCATTCTGTACGAGATGTTACTTAAAGTAATTGGACACTTGTGTCCATCTTATGAAAATGGCAATTTTAAGTTGTAATTGAGCATTAAGCCTTTTAAAACCCTTTAAGCCGCCCAAAACCCTGAAGTAACTTCATTTTTCAGCAAATTTAGTCAAAGTCCTTTTTTCCAAATAGCAAAAGCACCTTGTTAGCCAAGGATCACCATTTAAACTGATATACTACATAAACAAAGCCAAAACATAAAATAGATGTTCTTGAGGTATTTATAGCAGCTTAAAAAGATGGATTGATATTAGCTACACATTTCAAATGTTACATTAAAGTTGAATCACTGAATAAAAGAAGCAGAACAGTTTAGTGCATCACTGCAATGCATCACTACGTGACTAAGTGTTGCTGTCAGACATGAAAATATAGGCTTCTATAACAGTTAAAGAAGAAATAAAACCAAGAATACTGCAGTCAAAGTCAGACCTTACACTTGTAGTTGTGATGAATGACCTTACTTTGTTTCAGTAAAAACCTTCAACATCTCACGTCTGTGTAATCACATCTGCAAATATGTTTTGAAACCATTCTTGGTATGTTTTATTCTTTTTTTTCCTTTAGACTGATCCTGCAGACATGTACTGTAATGTGAGAGATACGCAAACAATGTGCAGTTTAATCACACCTGCAGTGCACACCAGGCAAAGGGTGACAAATTGGCCCAATTTAGAATGTTTATTAAAAATACAATTGCAGCTGGTCAGCGTCATCCATCTTTGATGCAGCGCTGACTGCAAAAAGCTCCTTAAGAGACGTCTCTTCCAGCCCTGAGACGTTAACAAAAGAAGAAATTACACCAGCATGTTTACAGAGTCCCCCAGGAAATAAAATAATGTGCATGAATGCAGGATTTTGTGGGCTGGTTCCAACTGAGACACCAAACATATGCTGGTCTTAATTTTCACAGGCTAGTTGTGTTTTATGAAAAATGTCTAAGAGACAGAAAATTTATGTTAATATAATGACACAATGATGAGAATACTCTAGATTATTTTTCTGAGCTTTAAGAAAAACATATCACAGAGCAATCAAGTGAGAAATTACTAAGCTAATGCTAATGGTGCAGAATCCTCTGGTGTAGACGTTGGCACAGTTATATGTAAATATTTATATATTTTAGACCCATCAAAATTACAGTTGTTTGTATGTTATAAAGTTTTCCTTTTTTTTTAATAATTAAAAAAATTAATACAAGTTATAATTTTAAAATTTATTTTCTTCCAACCAAAAAAACAAATAAACAATTTTTTTTCTTAAGTAAAATTAAAACTTTTATTCTGCACCCATCTAGACATTCTGTGGATGTATTATTTTTGAAAAATTGTTATGATGAAAAAGTTGTAGCTCTCACCTTTAAATGTGAAGAAAAATGTCCTTTTTTACAACAAAAACTAATTTAGGACATGTTTTTATTTATTGAAAGTTCACCTTAACTAGCTGTGTAATCAATAATCCCTCCTGTTGAACATCACTTTTCTAAAATGTTCATTTTTACGTGAAAATATACAAACCTTTAAACTTAAAGACTAAATAGCAACTGCATCTCTTTATAATGTATGGTTATAAAAGTGTCTTCTTGTCAGAGTCCAGGTGTATTTAGATGTACTTTCTTTTAAAGAATACCTGAAAGTATCCAGCTGAAGTATTTGTTGATGATAAATGGCAAAGGTGACCAGCATGGGAGTCATCAACTGCAGGGTAATGCTGTAGAAGGTCAAACTCACCCCAGCAGGTGTTGATGCAGAATTTAACCCCTGCAAGACTTCATCAGCATCAACTTTAAACATTAGCTCAAAGGAGCAAAGACTTACGGAGCGCTAAAACAGAAGTAAAGAATTCTCATCTTTTATATGACCGGTTTTTCTCCCTTTGCATCAGCGTCCCACGTGTAATAATTTAGCTACAATTAAATGAATATATTTAATAAATAAATTAATATCATTGAGAGCTAATTTTTGCTCTCTGCTTTTTTTCTTTGTTTTGTTTGTTTTTAGATGGAGGGGTTTAAAGATCTCCTTGTCCACCTCCTGTAGCTAAATGCGCGCTAGATGACATTTCATTTTTGCAGTCTGGTTTAATGGGCTTTATTCATTAGTTTTCCTTTAATAATATTAATTATCTTAACAAAAATGTAGTTCTTATTCTCATTCTGCTCATTTAAATTAGTAGCATTTAAAATAGAATAACAGCAGGTTTATTTTATGGTTCTTTTTAATTGTTAGATGCCCTTTTAGATGAGGATGAATTTTCATAGAGTGGAGATGTGTTTTTCATTTAAAGCCAGGCTGCAAATCAATGAACTCAGTTTTCTTTATGTAAGAAAATCTGACACTTGGAAGCATGTTTGATTGTTTTTTTATGCTGTTGATGTGTATGTGTCTTAAGTTAAAATATGAATTAAAAATGTCAAAAGCTGAATTTCTATGTACATTATTATTTATAAATTCTGTCCTCCATGTTTGCTCCAATTTTTTTACATCTTTATTTTTAACATTACTTATTCTGTAAAGCTACAGATGGTTTCAATTTATCAGGAGCTCATAGGGAATAGAATTTTATTTGACTTTTAATCTCAGGAGGCCCCATTGATGTTTTGAAATGTCAATAATGTCAACAATATTTGAAATACTGTCTAACGACTATCCACAGGGAAACCTGAAACCTTGTTACTAAATAATAGGATTATTTTAGGGGTGGGTAGGGGAGGTGGGGTGTTACTTAAACTCAAGTTTAAGCAACTTTAATCTAAAACATGTGGAGTCTCATTAATAACCGTTGCATGTGCACGAAATGGGGCCTGAAACTGGCGTACATCAGTTTCCACGTGTTCTGCACACAGTCGCACTGACACGGCGTTCCCTCCACAGCTCCACAGCGGCTTCTGGAACAGACCTGTTACATCATCACCACCACAACAACCTGCTGCCATCAGCAGACTTTAGTTTATCCGTGATTCCACTGTGACGCCCAAATAAAATGTTTTTGTGAGGCTCCAACTCACCAACAAGCACCTCCACTTCAGTCTCCGTGAAATGTTTAATTCTCTTTTCAGTCGCCGCGGTTAACTCATTTCTACGCAGAAACACCCATCAGGTACTCTGCATTCAACATTTATGGTAGAACGTGGGTGTGTAGGGGGCGGGATGTGAAACAGATTTACCTATAGGCATACTTCCAGGAAGAGTGGGATTTCTAAAGGGGGATTGCTTGAATCTGTGTGTGCGCACAGTTTTGTGAATCTGAATATTCTTTGGCGTACACAAACTTTTGGTTTTGGGCGTACGTACACTTTTAGAAAGATCCTACGCGCATCCTACGTTTTATAAATGAGACCCCTAGGCACAGCAGCGAGCAGCAACCTTGGTGTCCAGTACGGTTTCTTCCAGGTGCAGGGCTTTCAACCATCACCTCGCTACAGTATCAGCCATCTGCAGTCAGAGGGCTGCTGCTTGGAAGCAGGAAACATCAAACGGCACCTCCCTGGCGCTGCTTAGATTTTGTAGATCAACATGTCCTTGTCAGCAGATAAAACTAGCAGCATGAGTAAAACTCATGAATATAATTATGAGTTCACGTGAGGTAAAGAGGACACAGGGAACGATAACCTGCACATCCAGGTGATTAGAAAGAGGATTATGAGAGAGGTGGATTTTTTTTTTCTACTGTCTGAAGTGTGTGGATTTTAGGAGGACTATGAATATTTCAAACCTGGAGGAAGTAGTCCTGGTGGTGGACTATAAATATGTTTGTGTATATGGATTATGATCTCAGAAAGGGCAGAGCAAACATGCCTTCAGGAGGAATAGGTCATTCCGTGTTTGCAGGAAGATGCAGCATATCTTCTACAGCAGAGTGAAATCTACCTCGCAGCTCTGTCGGTGCAGCAGCTTCAGAACTGGTGAGTCAAAGAAACCGAACGAACTGATACGAGATGGTTGGCTCTGTGCTGAGGAATTATCTGGAGGACTCATCTCAAGCCAATGTGAACAAGAAAGAAGCAAAAACTGCAGAACAAAATGGACATTTCTGTCCATCTTCTGCACAATAGTGCAAGCAAACACTGAGGAGTGTTCAGTCAGAGGTTTCTTCAGTTTGGATGGAGCAAAGAACGGTGCAGGAAGTCCACATTAATGAATGTTTACATAACTAATGGCCATAATCTGTTTGTGTATACTTAGGGCTGGGAAAAATATCGATACACTGAAATGGGGAGTGGATAGCGTAGTGGTTAATGTCGCGGGCTTTGGCGCGGCAGACCCGGGTTCCGGCACCCCTAACCCCGGCACGGCACTCACCTGAGCCACTGCGGACCCTTGAGCAAGGACCTTAACCCCCCACCAACTGCTCCCTAAGCGCTAGCAGCCCACTGCTCTCAGGTTCAACCTGAGATGGGTGAAATTGTAGAGAATGAATTTCCCAATTGGGATGAAAAAAGTATATATAATATATATATATATATATATATATATATATATATATATATATATATATATATATATATATATCGCAGTCTTTTCATATGCCGATATCATATTGATATTTAAAGTTGCGGTATTGATCTATCTTACTCCAAAATCTCGCAAGATTTTGTCGTTCTTTTACAAAATCTCATGAGATTTCATTGGTAAAATAGATCGACACCTTGTTTTTAAATATTAATATGAAATTGGCATATGAAAATATTGCAAAAAGTGTCAATATTTTTTTTCACCCCTATTGCGGACCCTGCTCATCTCTTTACGACCACAGCGTAGCATCTTCTGATGGTACTTCCAGCGGGATAATGCACCATGTCACAAAGCCATTTATTTGATTAGTTGTCTATTTTCATATCACATGAAAATATGTTCTGAAATGTTCCGGTAGCGAATTGTACCTTGTTCGGTATCTCACTTTTTATGATGGTCTTCTGATCTCAGATACTGAAACAGATTTTAGACTCAGATGGATTTTCCACGAGTGCATAGATAAAATTAAATATGCTGCAAAAAGCTTCCTTTGCCAGTGATGACAAAAGTGAACAACTGCATGTGATTTACAGGTGCATGCTACTGCCATGTGATAGTTGGGAATGATTTATAAAAAGTAATTTGGTGTATGTTGGCCATCTTTGGTGATTGAAAGTGAATATAATGAAGGTTTTAGAAGAAGCAAAAACACAAAACAGACTAAAATCCACAAGAAACAAGGTCCTTTTTTAAATGAAAATTAAAGTGCCTGAGTAGCGTACCATCTGGCCATTCGTTTTACAGAAATTGGTGGGGGGAGGGAAACACAACTCCCCCATGTGATCATGGGGCATTTCATGGCTCCAAATCATATATACTTTAGGCTTTGCAATTACCAGCAATTTCTGCAGCACCAAAACAAGTCTCATCCATCAGCAGCGTCTACAGAGGCAAAGATTAATCACTGAGGAAGAAAAATGAGCCCCACATTTCCACATTCTCCATTACAGAATGTGTACGCCATCCGTGGACAAATCTAAATTAACAGACAAATGAGCCTAATTTATTCATATTAAGTGTGCGTAAGTGTGGGAGGTGGAGTACTTGTCATACGGCAGTTGGGTATATGTGACATGAAGTGCACCGCCGCTGGAGACAATCATGTTCAAGCACAGAAGCAGACAAACACCTGGTTGTTTGCCGCTGATGACAATATGAATGTGCTTCATTTACGCTGAAAATCAGGTGCCTGCACTGGCTGTCATGCATACTGCACATACAGTATAAGGCTGTGTTCTTGCTTATTTTTTACATAAATTTGAGAAAATGCATTAATTTTTTCTATAGATAATCAGATTTTATGCCGTTGACCTTTGTGGAAATTTGTACTGTATATGCATGTACAGTTATTTTATACAATCAAAGGTACTTCTGTTGTACCCCTTGACAGTAATATTTGTTTGTGTACTTGTAGTTTACACCTTTTGAAGAGTACCGGACCTCTGGTAGCCATCTTTTACCCAAATTTGAAATGAGAAAATGTCATATCGTACAACAGGCCAAAGGGAAGATGAGACTTTTTCTCTGTCAGACACATTCACATGCCAAAGAAGACATCGGAGCTTCGCCGGGCTTCAGCATCTTGGCCAAGGACATTTCGACATGTGTGTGGGGAAAACTGGCTCAAACCAGCAACCTGACTGGCAGATGACTGTTCTTCCTACGGAGCAACAGCCAGGATGAGGATACAAATCAGGTTTTCCAAGGCAAAAGAACTTCAAATGAAGTTCTGACAAACACACACTCCTTATGTTGCACCCGAACATTTAGAGGAAACTGTAAAAGCCCAAGGGGCAAACTTTACTGGAAAAGTGTGAAACCAGGAATTGAAGTTTTTAATTGTAATTCCTTTTTGATCAGCTAGGGGCTCCAAAAGAGAGCAAATCCCCAGAGACTCCCACGTTGAAAAGACCAATTCACAGCAGAAATAAACATGTTTACAGCAGAAATAAACATGTTTACAGCAAAATAAACATGTTTACAGCCTGGTTCAAAAAATTATTCTAGGTTTAACAGGTCAAGTTTGTAGATTTTGTCCACAGATCACGGACATTTATTTCATGAAGATTCCTGCTGTCTGTGACAAAAGTGGACGGTGCTGCTCAGTCCACTGATGTCAGTGTGTTCGTATCGGGGAGGAATATCGGCCAATCAGAGCAGAGAAGGAATAACTTGCTGCCACGGCAGAGAAAACACTGGATTTAATCCCCAACAACAAAAACACGGTAAATTATGGTGAACACTCATTAATCTGACACTTTATTTCACGTATCTATGCTCCCGAAAATGAGGCACCGCAAAACGTTCTCATGCTAGCTGATGCTAACAGAGACAGCTGTGGTTCATGCTAGCTAATGCTAACAGAGACAGCTGTGGTGTTGCTGAGAGTTAATGACTAATCTGGGAGATATTGTGAAATATCAGGTTATTTGCTCTGATCAGGGCAACGTTGGGACCAAAAAATAAAACCAGTTCAGTCAGAAACACAAACGGATCAGGAAGACGGTGTCCTGCAGCCTTTAGTTTCATCTGCAGGATATGTGAAGCTACGTGGTCTGTACAGTCCTGAAACAATACCAAAAGCCAAATATGGGAGAAAATAGAAAAGGAACCACCTTTGGAAGAGTTTTTTAAACTTTGATAAGTAATCAGAGATGTGCGTGTTATTCCAGTGTGGCTTGTCATCACCCGGAAATCCCACTTTTCACGTTAAAACATGTGTATTGGAACATGACCTCAGTTATAACGTGCCAGAAACTCCGGAAAGTGAAAGTAACTTCGTCTTTGAGTGCGGGCGCTCTCTTCTCACCAGAATCGGCCACAAGCACGCGCTCTCCACAGTACGCGGTTTGGATTTCATTCTCCGAAAGACGTGAACTAGAGAGGCTGCTAGCCGCTAAGCTAGCCTCTTTAGCGCCTCCTAAAAGCAGCTGATTACCTGCTGTGGAGTCGTTATGATCAGCTGGTATGACGTGAACTAGAGAGCCTCTTTAGCGCCTCCTAAAAGCAGCTGATTACCTGCCGTGGAGTCGTTATGATCAGCTGGTATGACGTGAACTAGAGAGGCTGCTAGCGAGCTGCTAAGCTAGCGTCTTTAGCACCACCTGAAGGCAGCTGATTACCTGCCACAGAGTAGACCAGCTTTGTCAGAAAGGACGCCGGCAACAAGGAGGAGGAGGAGGAGGAGGAGGAGGAGGAGGGGGGAGATTGCCATGCTGAGCTGCCTCGGCAGAAATTCATCAGTTTTCAGTGTAACAGGACGGACAGCTTTACCAGGGAGCAGTGGATTATATTTATCAGTGAGGATGTGCAGTCGGTAAGTGTTGTTGCTGTGTAACTTATTATCTTTTGTGTCAGAGACCAGTAAACGGTGGTAGACGAACGGACAAGCTGCTAATGTAGCTATAGAAGCTAACACTGTTTGGTTAACTTAACGTCAGACGTCCGCTCCTTATATTCATCAGAGTCCAGCCCTTTTACTCCGGATCCTCTCCATCAACCGCACTGTTACGTTTTTATCACGTTTTTCTCTGTTGGGACATCATTTCCTTCACCTGCTCCGTCCTGATAAAACAGACAGATCTAACTCTCGTATGTATTCTCGGGACAAACAATAGTTGGGAATAAAAAGAGGTTAAAATGAGCTCATTAAATTTTCGTCCCACCCAACTAGAATTAAAAATTCATTTGAAGATAATTTAAGAAGGATTGTGTATGTAAAACAGCAGGTTTTGACACCTTTGAAGCCAGTTTCTGGAGATGAATAACAGTCTAAATTAATGCTCCTCTGTTTAGCAAAATTTAAAAAATAAAAAGTAATATGTCAAAACACTTTAGAGATCTCTGGATAACATACCTATAGGTTATCATGACCTTAGACGACTGTCCAACGTTGTTAATCCAGATATTCACGATGCTTTCCATGTTAACAGATACAAGGTCAATGGGTTAAAAGCTCGTAAGTGCAGCGTAAGTTTATTTAGGTTTCCTACAGATTCAGAATTTTATTTGGAAGAAGCAGTTCGGAGTCGTACTCACTGGGAAACAGGCAGCAACCGGACCTCTTTGCTTGTCCCTCCTGTCTACCATGTCTGTTCACTGGAGCTGCAGGAACCAGCGTGCTGAGACTTCTAACACAATGAAACTGCGATCATGTCCTCTGGAATATTCTTTTCAACCATCGTTGCTTCATCACATCAGTCATACAGCTGCTGCTCGGTTATATAAGGACGTCTCCGGTCATCAGATGTCCTCCAGCTGCTTCCAAACATGCATCCTTCCCTCCATCCTCATCCTTAAAAACGGGAACTATTTAAAACTCCACTGGAACCATGAAAGTTGTTATCTTCTCATTTTTTAAAGGCTAATTATTTACCACGGATAGCTCGCGGGTAGCCGTCAGCCGCAAGCTAACACAGTGAATAAGTGTCTCTGTCACGCCTGGCTCTATCAAACCAGTGCAACTCCTTATTAGTTGTGGGTCTGCTTGTGTTGTTCCGGGTCGCTCCGTACAGTTCTGGTTCCCTCGGTGTGGTCTTGCAGGCTTTTATCTGAACCAGTGGACCTGAGGCTGGAGACAGACTGTAGGCAGCTGGTTACAGCTCTATTACGGTTCTAGCTTTTAAAGGGGAACTCAGTAACCTTTTTACCTCAATAAATGCTTTTCGGAATCCCCGTGGGGCTAAACAAAGTGTTTACGGAGCGATTCAATGTACCCCCCCCCTCCCGCCGGGGCCTCTGGCCTGTGAGCAGCTAAAAACAACTTTGCCTGCGCCGACCCGAGCAGAACTTGCGACAACAGAAACCGCTGTACGGTGCTCATGTCCCCTATCTACCGAGCTGCTTCCAGCGCTGATTTGAACCAGACTACCAGCGCTAATTCGAAGAAAACATTTCTTTAGCTTCCACCACCTAAACACGGCTCCTGGCTCTCATAACCAACTCTTTGCTGGACCAGAGTGATTCACGTAGCTGCGCTGCCTGGGCGCCGGGTGAAGCATCACTGCTTCAGGCTCAATAATCACTTGTCACGTACGCAAAAAGTAAATAAAAGTTCGTATTCTTACCTGCTACTCGCCAACACCAGAGAAAAATATAATCCACGGCATATTTACCCGCAAATCACGGTAAAACGTCCCGTTTCAGAAAATACAGGACTTTGCTTTGAGCAGAGGGAGACGAGGTGCTGCTACCAATGCAGCAAAGTAGCAACAACAAGCTAGAAAAAGCTTAGAAATATATCCAGCGATCAAAATAGAGGAAAGGCAGGTAGAGAAGCCGTCTGTGTGCTGTGGGGGTGTAAGGGGGGGTTGAACACGACAGTGAAAGGACGCCACTAGGGGGAGCCCCGAGCTGAAGTTACTGAGTTCTGCTTTAAAATGTGATTTCCCCAAATTCCTCAGCATCATCATCACTTTTCTGAACTGGCTGATGATCCAGCACACAAACCAGTTCCAATCCAGCTGCTATGGAGCATCTTTCATGTTTTCCAGGGTTTAAATTATTCATGTAACTGAATGGGCGGACCGTCGCTGACGACACAACATGGCGGCTTGTTTCGCAACTGAAAAGCTATTAGCATTTAGCCGAGCCTCCTAAACATTGGATATTTACATAAATACACGTCTGATTAACTTCTAACTGCACAGAACTACTGATGTTGTCTTGGTCTGTTGTTGTATGGCAAAGTTACTGGAAGTTAAGGTCGTGTCATCGGTACCTTAAGGTCTGCCTACAGGCCGTAGTAGGTACATACAATCGTCCTCAAAATCATTCATACCCTCTAATTAAAGAAAATTTACAAAAATTCTACAAAATTATCCAGTAGTGTAAAATATTGCTTTTGAATTGTGGTTGGAAATGATAATTGAAAAAACAAGCAAAACAAATCAACAAAATTGTCGCATACATATTAGAGCACCTTATGAACAGTGGACGAACATGTCCAACGGTGTAGAAATCTTTCTGAAATCTTTCTGAACAGAGAAAACACCTGATTGCAGTGATTGTCTCAGTGTTGCTCAACAAAATTTCAGCTTTGGAGCCCCATCATGCTTGTTTTGTTGTATTACTTTTTGTGTTTGTTTTTAATATTTCTTTCAAACCACAATTCAAAATCAATGTCATGATTTTCATAGAATTTTTATCTATCAGTACTTTTATCAATTTCAACTTATTTCACTGACAGCTGATTTTTTTTTCCTTCTTTAATTTGAGTGTTTGAATAATTTTGAGGATGACATCCAGAAGGTATAGCTACAGAAATATTCTCCTATTTTACCAATTTTTCTTTACAAAATAAGGGTAGGAAGTCCGGATGCAAGCCTGAAACCTGGAATTCTGATTCAGTGCTGTGTCTGCCACGAAAACTCGCCACTATCATTCGTGATAGTAACTAAAGATGAGCCTGTAAAGTTTCACATTCCTCGATTTTGGATGAAATAAGAAGGAAAAACATGCCACACCAATTTAAGAGAAACTGTCCAGGTCACAATATCTCTGCTCTTCTGATAAGAAATGACAGCTAAGAAGAATGAACTTTACTTCATGACTGAGTCATGAACTACATGAAAAACTGCTTTTAGAGAAACTGCCCAGAAATTTACTCTCTTTTCTGGGTTCCTATTAAGTTAGAGACATACAATCGAGCTTTCACTCCACTTGCAAATTTCAATGAGTGCGTTTTCAGCTGCGATGCAAGATTGCATCTGTGCTTTTGGCCGTTAAGGTTACCTGAATGCATGACAGAGTCTTTAGCAACAGTTCGCCAGGATTTCTAAAGGTGCTTCAAAGCTTTTTCCTTGAAAATTTCTCATTCATTTTTAGTCCAGCCCTCGTACCTGACCGTTTTGCTAAAAAACACATTTCTGACCCATGAATCTTTTAGCATAACACTTCTGCCTTTCAGTCAACCCCTCAAATGCTGTAACTTTCAAACACTCGACTCAGAAGTGCGCGGTGCATAAATAGACACGAGAGGGTGAGAGCCAGGGAGTTCGGGATGTGCAGAACATTAACAGACTTTGTCATCTGCTCTGCTTCCCTGTTGCCTCCATGAGATACGCCCACTCACTCTCTCTTCAGCTTCGACCTTGACAAATCTTCCACTCTCGGATGACAAGCAAATGAGCAAGAGTGTGAGTGGACGTGTGTGTGAAAATTAATTTCCTCGTGTATTACTCCAGTAAGTTCGATGGCAAAAGAAGAAAAGCACTCCTCGCATAATTTGCCAGGAGTACCTGCCTTCGTTGTTATCTGTGATTGGAAAGGAGGCTCACATGGCACTCGTTAGAAGATAGATTGCTCCGATGAAGTCACGGTGGCAGCCCTGCCGGTTGTTTAAAGGGCCATTCGAATGCAATCTGAGGAATTTCAGCTTGGATTTATGCCTCCCCTGATGCTCGGGCTCCTCACTTCCAAGCTATGGTAAATGGGAAAGAATTATGGTGCCAGGAAGCAGACGTCCCCCCCCCTCCCTCCCCGCTAACGTGGACCTGAACTGAGCAGCCTGGCTTGTGCATTTCATTAACACTCTGCAGCACTTCGCCTGCAAGTGTGAAGCCCATTAACACTGTCATTAGAGGAGCTCAGTTTGTGTCATGTTGAGGCCAGACGTGTCCCCTTAACAGAGAAAACAGACAAAGGGATATTTATTTGTTGAGAATGATCCCATTTGTTGTGCCACTTGTAGTTATTAAAAAAAAAAGAAAGAAAAACTGCTCAGTGCCTACTTCAAGCTTCACTTCAAAAATGAACATGGGATGCTAAATAATAGCGTTTATAGCGCAAACAGCTTCATCAGGGCTCCAGACTGCAACCAAATGGTTAATAATAATAACAATAATAATACATTTTATTTGTAACGCACTTTACTTTTGAACTCAAATTAGGGCTGGGCATTAAACCGAAAAAATTTACCGACATTTCCAGCAATTACCGACGTAATTTTTTCCCATGTCGGTATGTTTGGTGCTGCGGCCCCTTTAAGAAAGCCGGCAGTGGAATTGCCGCACGGGATGTTTTTGTTCTCTCCAACTTTCCGTAGTTTCTTGTAACGTGACATTCCTGCGCTGGAGCTTCGTATGTTTCATCATCTTTTACATGTTTTCTGTACAACATATGTCTGTAAATGATCAGTGACGTTTATTTGATGTCGGTGTAAAGTGATAAACGTTTGAAGGAACATTGTTTGTGTTAAATGTTTTGACAACGCTAGTGATTATGTTAGCCTGTCTATGGGTTTTTCAATGTTAAGTTAGCATTCATGCTAATTGGTAGTCGTGTGTGCATTTAATGGGAGACTCAGCACTGGTTTTCACAGACACAAAGTAATATTTGCTCATATGTGAATAAGAATCTAACTCATTTGAGTTAATCAGTTTAATAATAATAATTCATTCATTAATATGTATATTTGTTTGTTTGTATTTCAGTTTCACAGTACTTCTCATATGTCCAAAACATCTACTGGGTGTTTATTGAGGAACCTGTTAATCTATCTGCCAAACACGACGTCACGTGAAGTTCCAGTTAAGGCAGAATATCTGTTTTAATAAAATGAAAATAAAAGTAGTTTTTGTCTGTTTTGGCTGGTTTATAAGTAGGTTTATCGTCCATTTATCGTTACAGAGGTGAACTGTTCAGTATATCGTGATATTGATTTTTGGCCATTATCACAAAGCCATAACTCAAATCTAAAAGTGCTACTGTAGCTAAAGTTTAAAAACAAGCAGTAAAAGCAATAACCTCAAACAGAACATAATAAAAGTTTTTTCTTAAAAGCCTTCACTGTGTGGAGCTCTGAGGTGGTCAGGTGGGGCGTTCCACAGGCGGGGGGCAGCGACTTCAAAGGCTCTGTCGCCCATAGTTTTGAGCCGTGTCCTGGGTGGGAGCAGACGGTGGTGTTGGTCTAACGGGGTCTGATGTAGGCGGTGTCAGCAGTTCAGTGAGGTAAGTGGGGGCCGCACTGTGCAGACAGTGATGGGTTTGCAAGAGGATTTTATATTCTATGCGACAGTGGACTGGGAGCCCGTGCAGTGTTTGGAGGATGGGGGGAATGCGCTCGTGTTTACACCCCCTCATCAGAACTGTGGCTGCTCTGTTTTGAACATACTGGAGCTTCTGAAGGCTCCTACCAGGAATCCCGATGAGGAGAGCGCTGCAGTCGTCCAACCTGAAGGAGACAAAGGAGTGGACGAGCTTCTCTGCAGCAGGAAGGGAGAGGGAGGGGCCAAAGTTTAGAGATATTACTGAGGTGAAAAAAGGATGTTTTGCAGATGGAAGTGACATGATTGTCAAAGGAAAGCTGGGGGTCAAACTGAACCCCCAGATTAGTAACAAAGGGAGAGAGGGGAATGGTGTGAGCAAAGAATGAACCAGAGGGGATCGGAGAAGAGCGTAGTGGGTGTAAAGTTCCAGTTCGAATGGCTTCTGTCTTTAAACCATTAAGCTGCAGGAGGGTTTGACTCATCCACACCTCTATCTCCTCCTGGCAGGAGTTGAGACAGGTAACAGCGGTAAGGGGGGAGCAGAAGGGGGTGATTTGGAGGTAGAGCTGTGTGTCATCAGCATAGCAACGGAAGTTAATCCCATGCCTGCCGACGACACTACCAAGGGAAAGCATGTAGATGGTGAATAGGGATGGACCGAGTATGGAGCCTTGGGGGACCCCACAGCTGACAGTGGTTGCATTTTATAATGTGAGACAGTGCATCTACTCGCACATATGCAACCGATAAATTTGATATTTTTTCAAATTCAAATCTTTTTTCAATTGAATATATTTTGTTGCTGACGTAATTACTGGTCAGTAAAAGCGCACACCGATCATGTGCAGCACCACCTCTGGAGCTAAACACGGCTGTTTTAGTCAGTGGTTTAATTCAATCCAGGACGCTAGAAGTCAGAAGTGTCTCGTCACAGCGTCTCTATTTTTGACGGAGCACACTTCCAGAAAGCGTCATGCTCTCAGCAAAAGATAGAAAATCAGACACGGAAACAGTGTAAATCATCCGGTGAATTTCAAAATAAAAGCCCCCTTCAGATTTGCGATTGCCATGTTATCACTGAAGTCAACTGGTCAGGGGGTCTCAGTGTTTGTTTATTTTGTTTTTTTTTTAAATCATGGACCACTGGACGCTTTCCCAACCCTCTTTATCATGGTTTTTATAGCATGAGCTGGCGAAATCAGGCATGACCTTGCAATTTTGTCATCTTTGTCCCTTTATCATACAGCAATTTCTTAATAATTTATTTATTTATTCACAATTAAATGGAATAAGTGTAGATTTGAATGTTTTATTAGCCATAAATGAATGAATACGTACATTTGTCCTTTCTTTTTTCTCTTTTTGCTGATCAGAGAATTGATCCAATCTGTGACTTCAAAACCATAAACTGATCCAAACTATAAGTTTATTAATCTTTTGCACCACTGCCCATAACATGTGAGGAACACAAAATATGCTGATAAAACTGGTGCCACACGACTACATGATACTTTAGTGAACACAGTCCCAATCTGAAACTTAAAATGTGTAGTGACCTGAACATTGCAGTTTCTGCATTTATAGTAAAACAGCAAAAAAGAGAGTAAATGTGTATATTTGCTTTGTAAGTTATCCTCGGTGTGTGCCCCTAAATCTTCTGCTTGCACTCCTAAAAAAAAATCAAGTTAGGGGCCACTGTGCTCCTTATAAAAGAAAGTTAGTCTGGAGCCCTGTTTATGACCATATGTGGCTTGCCAAGCCAAGTTGGGCTGTAACCCAAAGCAACTTACTGTTGAATCATTATTGGTTTAGGAATTTGTTGCATGAGTTAGAAACCGTTTAAGTCCAGTAAGTATCCAGGTTCAATGGGATGGAAATTCAGCCAATAGCAAGGTCAAGCACAAAGAGAGTAAAAAGTGCTTTCGTGCCTCTTTCAAACGGGTGCATAGCAGGAGCCTCCTTGTGTGAATCTGCCCTCCTGCAGTGCTCACTTGAGAAACACTCAACCAAAACAGGGATAAAAACGCAGCAATCATAACTTCCAACAAAGAAAATCACTTTGAATTTCTCTCAGTGTTACCAGAAGTTCACAATAAACAAAGACTGAAAGAGAAAGATGCAAAAAAATATTTCAGCCTCAATTTAAGTCATCATCTGAGCACCAGTTTGCACAAAGCACACCTGAAGACGCAACTCCTCAGAACAGACAAAATGCAAGTGATGTTTCTTTCAAAGCATGTTCACCTTTCCCCTGAAAAAGTGGGTCTTCTAATTAAAAGAACAGCAGCATCCTGAATGTCTAAGCTGACATTCTGAGGAATGATCAGCCCCCAAAACACACTTGTTTACATGCCTAAAACATGATGAAGTCACGTAACATTTAAGTACTTTACATTTCTTGTTTTGTGTAGACAACCA
Source organism: Atherinomorus stipes (assembly GCA_023101725.1). Lineage (NCBI taxonomy): Eukaryota > Metazoa > Chordata > Actinopteri > Atheriniformes > Atherinidae > Atherinomorus > Atherinomorus stipes. The sequence goes on along the minus strand of JALJCO010007170.1, from coordinate 3,606 downwards.
CGCAGGACCTGTGATGCAAATCTTGGCAAACTTTTAGCCGATTTAGCCATCGTTAGTGCCCCCTAACGACGGCTAAATCGACATCTGTCCTGCATCCTGTCTCTTCTCTGAAATCTCAGCCGGCATACAGACTGGTGGACTGATGTGGCTATTTAACAAGCAGCTGAAATAACTTCTGCCTATATTCACTGAAGTAAATTCAAATGGCCCTGCAACACAAACATTATAGATTTGCAAAAACAGTGTTGTGTATAATTCAGCTGCGTTCCCAATTAAACTTTTATTCATGGATTTTCCCCTTCTTTGACCAATGGCTTCATGCATTAGAAATGAGGGCAAAAAAAGGAGCCAAACATGTCTATAACTCAAGTTCTGATCACTTTAAAAATGTACAGACTGCTCCAAAAATAATCCAGATTTTATGGCAGCATCATCATTTGAAGAAAACGGTGTTGAAATAACTTAAAGATGATGTCTTTAGCGTGCAATACCCAGTCTTACATGTTAGAGATTGGTGCATCGATTCTCTGGAGTCGATACTTTCATATCTGCCAGTTAAAATATCACCTTCAGTACTTTTCTAAATATCTAGTTAATACAAAACTTGAAGTTCATCTTCACATCTGAAAGTTTTAGGCACAGTTATGTGCAGACATCATCCCTAGTGATTGATAATGATGGTATTTTGTTTTAATATTTTACTGGTTTATTACAGGTGTGTAAGAATCCTTTCAATTTAAAAAATTCCAAATAATTACATATTAATTTGTGATCCTATTATTTAAATAAAAATAGTTATGTTCAAATCATTTAGTGTCTGCACCAAGACATTGCATATCTTCTAGAAGTCTGTTGTGGGAAGTGCAATCGGCTGTACAGCCATCTGCTGGGGCAGCAGCATCAGGACCAGAGACTCAAAGAAGCTGAACAAAGTGTTCATGAAGGCTGGTTCGGTGGTGGGGATAACTGGAGCTGCTGGAGCTGGTCGTCCGGGAAACAATGCTGCACGAGCTGCTGGGAATTTACACATCCTCTACAGTAAGGAAACAGTGTGCTCAGTGAGAGACTGCCAAGTTCACGGCAAAACAAAAAGGTAGGAAGTCATTCTTGCCATCAGCCATGCACCTCCGGAGCAAGGCATTACTTCCAATTATTCTTATTTTTGTTAAAGGAAGATAATAAAAACCTAACAAAAACCTACTATAGCATAGCAATTTCCCTCTGGGATTAATAAAGTATCTTTTATTCCTTTCATCTCTTCATATTTCATATTAACCTTGCAATAATGGCCGTCATGCACTCTGTGCAACTGTTTGATTTTCCTTTAAAAGATGCCAGAAACTAATTGTATTTTATTGAAAAGACAATTACTAGTAGCCCATCTCTGTTTCAAGACAACCTTGCAGAGAGAAAGTTAGAAATGGTCGTATATCTTCAACATTCTCTCCACGTCCACGTCCAAGTCCACGACATTGCTCGACAGAGGAAAACTTCATTTCTCTACTGTGCATAGAGTGAGACAAGGATGGTGGCTGAGATCTAACTATAGCTCAGCCCAACAGGGTGCAGAATCACGCTCGTTCTGGCAAGATCTGGCATCATCACCCCCAACCAGTCAAACAGGATGGCCACCCTTCCTGAGTCCGGTCTTGCTCGTGGTTTTCCGTCCAGTTAAAAGGACATCCAGCTTTTAAACTATCAGCCTGTACTTTGGGATAGTGGACTGGGTCACATAGAACAGTGGTTCCCAAAGTGGGAGTTGGGACCCCCATTGGGGTTGCCAAATGATTGCAACAAACCTAAATACAGCCTTTTTGATCAAATAAATTTGGGGATTTTAGGGCTGTTAAAATTCATACATTATTGCAAAGAACACAAACAGATGTTATCTTTAGGAACCACTGACGTAGAAGATTCAACTCATTGCTTTCTTTACTTGGGAATTATCTTTTTTATGAATTGGCTCATATGAATCCATTTGGAGTATGATCATTTGGAGAAATGTGGATCATATCATGGATTTATGTCAACTGGACTACAAGTGAACTGTATCTGTAAAAGTACCTTGGCGTGACTTTATCAATAGATTCTAAACAAATAAAGCTAAACTGAACTGAATGAAAGAAAAAATCAATCTTTTAATATATTTCCTGATGCATAAACCGTATTGTTTGCAATGCTTGTTTATTTGCACTGTTACAGCCTTGACAGCCTGAAATCCCAACACCGTCTCACGGTCATACAAAGCGCTTTAACAGATTTTTGGAGAATAAATGTGGTCGCTGAAAGCGACCGCGGAGCCAATATGAACCTTCCTGGAAGCCAAACGTGACCTCAGTCTGGAGGGACGACAGTTTTCCCCCTCTTCTAGTTATTCTGCGGGCAGAAATCTTCGCTTTTCCCAGGATTTTGTGCTGAAAAGGCAGCGGAGAAAACGGTGTCCTGCTTTGATGCGGCGGCAGTCCTGCTGGCGGACTGAGTCATCTCTCCCCGGTTTGTGAGCCGGGTGACACCGCTCTCTGCGTAGGAAAACAATGGAGCGCAAATCTTTTTTCTTTTTTTTTCACCACGGATCATGTGTACGGGCATTTATGAGTCCCGCCCCCGGATTTGAGCTCTGATGTTGAGACGAACAGCGAGAAACAAACACTGAAACCTGCAGAAACTCAGCAGCGTTTGCCGGCTAAAGCTATGCTAAGCTAAGCTAACGTTTCTATGTCCCGCTGTTGCCGAGTCAGTCCAAAGAGAAGAGGACGCCTCTGGAGGTGATCAGGAAGCTGCTGGACGGGGGGGGGGGGGTTCAGAAAGAAGACGGATGTTCAGAACGATGATGTCTAGCTGCTAATCGGCTGTTGTCTCGCCGTTTATCTGTTATTATTTAGCATTGGTCAGTAAGTGGAATTCACAGGACTTCACCTACTCTGACGTCAGAGGTCACATGATTCCAAAACTGTGCGGTGATTGTGAAGGAGAGTTTTATCCCCTCCCCCTCCCTTTTTAAGTAATACTTCCTGGTTCCTTTCAATTTCAGAGACCGAACAGTTACTGCCTCATCTCAGGAAAGATTTTCTGCCGTTATAAAGAACATGAAACATGCACTTTAACACTTTCCTCCCTGTACATATTTAGGCCTGGCTAAGGATGGGTACTGGATTTGGTTCTGTTATTAGTGCCTGAATGCTGCCGGTACTACCGAGTACCGATTCACAAACTAAACGGTACCATGTTTTGGTCCCTAAATGCATTCTTTTGGCTGTGAGAAAGTGAGAGAGCAGGTGAGTTCTATGATGGACATGAACGTTGCATCACATGCATGACATCAGTCACTGAGGCAATGAGTTCACTTCAAAACCCACCGATTAATCAGTTTGTCCAGTAATGAAAGACAGGAAACAAAGGAGCTGGTTTTAATGGTGCGCTCCAGTTGTCTCGGGATTGTGAGTAGACGCGACTTGGTGACATCATTACCAGGTATTTGCCATTCCAGTTGCACCAAAGACAGACATCGCCAAAACAGCCTATTTGTAAGCATCAACAACTCAGCTAGAACAATAACAGATGCAATAAAAACATCACTGTGACAACAGCAGACAGTTTTAATTTGCA